>JBBYHK010294312.1:15048-27111 GCA_038382065.1 Adansonia grandidieri | reverse complement strand
CCACACCCCCAAAAGGCCCGACAAAGTTGCTCACACGATGTCGTTGTTAGTATATATATCTTAAAGCTAGTTGATTAGTGTCAAATATATTTATAAGTTGATAATATAAATCAATTATTTTAGTTAATGATTTAAATTTGTTTTATGTTAGTAGCATTATTGATATTTATGCAAACATTAATTGGATGAAGCCTATGAGATGCAATGGTCTTACAAAGTTAGTAATGAGTTACGATCATGAGATCTTTATATATTAAAGCTGTATTTCTAAAAATATTTTTGATCATCGTATTAGCAAGATAGGTATTCCAATGCACCAAGACTAGCATATTCTAAGACTCTATGTAATTGATGCATGTAATTTCTTGATCATATAAAAGTTTAAATATAAAGATTATTGAAGATAGTGTGCGAGTACTTATTTTATGAAAATAAGTCTACTGAAAATGACCTGTATAAGAATTCAATTTGATATAAGTCACTTAAGTGTCTATTAAATATGTTCTCATACAACAGTCGTATATATTAGTCCTCAAACTAGTGATATCAAGTCATCTTATATGAGGAGAGTTATACTTTGATCCATTACGAACAGGTCTATAATAGATGGATGCCAAAATAAAGGTGGTATTGGATATAGCATAGAGCATGTGGTCAATAAATGAGTGATCCAAAGAAGATTTACTACTTAGAGTGACATTAGAGACATATCTCATATTTTCTAGGCTTTAGTTAACTTGATATAGCCGTTGATCAATGCATGATGAATTTGAGAGAAATTGTTTTCCCAAATTTATAAGGTTAACCAAAAGTTATAGGAACTAATATGGATTGATACATAAATAGACATTGTACTATGCTCATAGATTTTTTTTATATCTAGTTAAAGGACCGAAGTACACTGAGAGATTGGTTATTGAAAGATTTCCCTGATGTCATTTGACTCTTCTATTTGAGTAGTCATGATGGGTGCTAGATCTTGTTCTAATCTATGAACGTAATTAATAATATAAATTATATTCATTGCTAACATGTTAAGAACTTAACGGGTCACATACAATAAGATGATCTGTTAGATTAAAACAAAGATTCAATTAAGTACGACTTAATTAAATAAAAGATAGAATGAAGAAGACTTAATTGAATAAGTTCAATGAAGAATAATTTAAGACATAAATTAGATTTATGAAAACTAATTAGAAATGTCTTAATATGACAATAAAAATAATAATATCCTAGCAAGATATTATTTATTTGTAGACATGGTTTTAAGGATATTATCAAATAAAGCCAAATAATTGTATTTGAAAAATTAAATAAATTGTTTGATAATTTTTAATTAATTATTTAATATTATTTATATAAAGTAAAATTTATTTTACTTGAGTTAGAAAATTTAATTATAAATTAAGAGGTTGGGTTAAAGCCTTAATTATTAAGTCAAGAGAGTTTAATTATGAACCACTCCACGTTAGGCTTGCTAATGGACTAGGCGCATGAAATAGCTATTGATGTGCTATTAGGCTGAAATATTAATTAATTACTATTAAGGCTCAATTGGACAAGCTAATTAAAATAATTTTAATTGAGCTCCGAGAAACAAAAAAAATGACACCATCTTTTTGGTATATTAGTAACGAGCTTGATTGACCTGTTAGTTAAGCCTAGCATAATTTTAAATGTGTTAATATATATATTATTAAGTTGAATTGGTTGATACATGTTTTTTAAAATCTTAAGCACTAATCCTTAGACCTCTTTAAGAATGGTAACTCAGCCATTCAACTTTCTTAAACAAGTTAGCACAATCTTGAGTTTTTAAGTGACTGGGAATTGTTTTTTATTGTGATGAAAGTAGAAAATTAGTTTTCTATCTTAAAGAAATTAACTGAGATAAAAAATCAAGATTTTAAATTGGTTTGCTAGAATCTACGCAAAATAGTTACCTCCTTATGAAGTTATTTTTTGCTTCTTTTTTATGCAATAAGTGCGAAAATTGTTTCAGAATTACTTCAAATATAAACTTGTTAGCTATATATCTTTTAGTTGACGCTCGAGAAGCTTTCTGGCTAACATTAGAGAACCATTGGATTTCATGAAAGCTCCAATAAACATCTATATGGATCACTGTTAGAGTCAGGACACTTGTATTGTTTTTAGCCTCAATAAAAAATTAAAGTAATTAAGCTATAGTGTGTTCACATAGAGATCAACATGCTTAGAGTTACGAGTTTCTAAGTAGGTATGATTTTCATTATATCTATAATTTAAAATGTATTCTGATCACATGTATATCTCTTCTTAAAATCTTGAAAAAAATTAGATATTTTTCTATTTATTTTTTATTGTGTTTATTTAATTTTAATTAAAATTTTATGTTTATATTAA
Organism: Adansonia grandidieri; assembly: GCA_038382065.1. Lineage (NCBI taxonomy): Eukaryota > Viridiplantae > Streptophyta > Magnoliopsida > Malvales > Malvaceae > Adansonia > Adansonia grandidieri. The sequence goes on along the minus strand of JBBYHK010294312.1, from coordinate 24,723 downwards.
TACGCATGAGCCCACATTTTTTCTTCAATCGTCTTGATTACATCGCAAAACTTTAGACCTTATGATCCAAGGACACACGAGAAAAACACTTTTTTTTTTCTTGTTTGCTTTTTAAAATAAATGTTGAAAGCTGACTTTTGGAATTAAATGTAGTTTTTCTACGTATTTTGGGCGGTAGTATATTTTATGAGCAAAATATGTGGTTAGGTTTGGCAAAGCGTTGCACTTTCTTGGATGACAATAAATTTACAAATGCAAAAAAAAAAAAAAAAAAAAATAATGAATAGTGATGGCGGTATGATTTCCTATTGTTTTTTATCTTTGTTGGGTGAAAAGGAACTTAGATACATATTTATATCAACATCAATGTCTTCTATATGTCTTACAAGTTAGAATTAGACATGGCACTGGGGCAGTAGAGGCATCTGCAAAATTAACTCTTTTTTTTTTTTAATTTGATATGATTATATATAATCTTAATTCGAATTCTATATTATGACGTCAATATATTCTTTTTATTGCTTGTATCTAATGCACTTTGATCAGGACTTTCAAATGAAAAAACCTGCTCTATTGGATCGAAGGTAAATTTATTGTCCCTAATTGCAATGTTGTTTCATTTGTTAATTTTCAGCTTACAAAGAAAGCCAAAAAAGGAATGGAACACAAATGATCATTGATTGTGTTCAAAACTTTCATTTGCTAATTTTCAGCTTTATTAAATCTATTTATATAACTGAAGAAATTTATAGAAAATTGGGGATTGTAAGTAACCTCGTTTTGTTGCCCAAGTCATTGGGCTTCTACTAATAGTGCATATTCATTCAGGCTAGCACGATTAACATGGGCCTATTTGAACCCCAGGATCAGACCATTTTGGGCCTATAGTTTTAACCATTTTTAAGGTATTTGAGCCCAAAAGAAAAGAGGGGGCAATGCAGTGAAAAGACACCCTTCAAACACTAGGCCGAAAACTTTCAATGGTGGAAAACTATCAAAAGAGGAGATGGCCCCAAATTGTCAAAAGCCAGACAACCCACAGAGGAAAAAAAAAATGACAAAAGATGCCCAGAGTCCAAAATCGCGAATCCCTTCCGCTCCAATGTTCTAGGGCTTTTCTCAGAACCGAAAATAATCTCTATCTTGTCGTTGTTATTGCTGTTGCTGTCTCTTCAATCCTATCTCTTCCCTTGTTATTTTTTCCTCCGTGTGAAAACACCGATGTTCCATACTGGGTTTATATCAGATCGGTGGCAGAGGTAGGAAGCATTGTAAAAATTTATGATTTGTTTTTTTTTTTTTTTTTCCTGAGTTAACGCTAGGGAATTGCTCTTTGAATGTTTTCCAGGATATAAGTTACTTCCAATACTTACAAGATGTCTAGAGCTCAAGATCCATTTTACATTGTCAAAGAAGAAATTCAAGAATCTGTATGTTTTTTTCTTTTTAAAGATTATTTCATGTCCTTGGTAGTTGTCTTTTTTGTGTATTTTTGTGATTTTCCATTAGTTGACAATTTGGTGTTTTCTTTGTTGGTCGATTGTTTGGTTTAGATTGACAAATTGCAATCAAGTTTTCACCAATGGGAAAGGATTCGTCCTGACACTGAAGAGCGAGTACCTCTCACAAAGGAACTACTTGCTAATTGCGAGAGCATTGAATGGCAGGTATTCGAATTAAGTTTTCCTTCTGTATGTGGATTGGATCCTGGAAATGGGAAAAATTCTATGTTGGGATGATGTGTTTTACGTTGTATTTATGGGTTAATTGAACAATTTTAATGCAATTTGCAACTGCTGAAAAGACTTATTTCTTGATAGGAAGGTAGATGAATTGGACAAGGCAATTTCTGTGGCAGCTAGAGACCCTGCTTCGTATGGCATTGATGAAGTGGAACTTGAAAAGCGAAGGAGATGGACCAGCACTGCCCGTACTCAGGTGTCATCTTTATGCTTTCTAAATTATATCAAAGAGTGAAGATATCAGTAATGTTTATTTGCTAAGTGGCGCAGCACCGGCTTTTTCCTATTATTACAATTGATGGAATTTATAACCCATGCAAAATTTGGATTTTGTAGCACAAGATGAATCTTGGTCTTCTATATTTATCGATCATAGTTAAGGATTCTTTTGCTTGATCAGGTGGGAAATGTGAAAAAAGCTGTCGTAGCTGGAAAAGAAAATGGTAATAGTGCAAGTGCAATGCACCGAGAATTGATGAGGCTGCCAAATTCACATCAGCCTGTTAGATCCAACCAGTATACTGCAGAAGATAATGATGACTTTATAGCATCAGAATCAGATAGACAAATGCTTCTCATAAAGTAGAGTTTCTTGACTTCTTCTTCCTGTTTCTGTTATTACTCTTCCCTGTGTTTGTTTCATTGTCGTGCTTCCTTGTCCGATTTTACTAGTTTTGGATTGTTTATCAATTGATGGTTGTAGGCAGCAGGATGAGGAGTTGGATGAGCTGAGCGCAAGTGTTGAGAGAATAGGAGGTGTTGGGCTTACTATACACGAAGAACTTCTTGCACAGGTGAGTACCTGTATCTACCCTGTAATGCACCTTCTATAATCTCCCTGGTTTACCATATAACGAAGCTAAAGCACACACTTTTTTATATTTATCTATTTGGAAATTAATTGCTATTGTAGTCAATATGTTATGATCAATTTCTGTATGGGATCTATATTGATTGTTTCATATGCTAATATTTGAAACCCGTGGCTTTTCAGGAGAAGGTAATAGATGATTTGGGTACTGAAATGGACAGCACAACAAACCGATTGGATTTTGTTCAGGTGATTCTCTCGAATTTGATTTTATTTTACAGATATAAAAATAAAACAATCCTACCCAATCTGAAATTTAATGTTTGGGCTTTTGTGTTTATATGCCAACTTGAGCTGAATTTGCTACCCATTAATTACATAGATTGTCTTGAATTATTAGTTTGATGAAAATTTCCTCATTTTTTTCCTTGCAGAAAAAAGTAGCTATGGTTATGAAGAAGGCCAGTGCTAAGGGCCAGATTATGATGATATTATTTTTGCTAGTTTTATTCATTATTCTATTTGTTCTGGTCTTCTTCACTTAGACCTGAGAGATGGCCTAGTCTTATGATATGTTCATACACAAAAGAGGTCTGATATTTGAGAATAAGCATCGGAGTTGTGGAATACAGAGGAATTGGGCCGGTGTGATCTCTAGTGTTGAAACGATGAAATGAAAATGCGAATGAGGAAAAATTGTGTTTCCTTCTGTATTTTCAAGAATTGTTGAACTTGATTCGGATATGTAAGAGAGGCATACACTATTACTATTTGATTCTACTTTGTAATGCAGTGCATCTTCTGTAATTGTGTATGGCTAGATATTAAAGGCTTGCAATAGCATGTGTGCACAATGAGGTGGTTACAATCCTTGACGACACTACTTTGTTCGGCATTTAGTTCTTATTAACGTCGTATGAGAGATCTATTCTGGGTTTTCATATAGTAATTGAAGAATGGTTTTCGCAATATCTGAGAAAATTTACTTGTTAAAGTGTTGTAGTTGCATTCGGCATGAATCTGGGAAGGACCAGAATGTTTTATTCGGGATTTGAGATTTGTAAAAAAGAAAAGGGGTGTTGCCGCGGGGGTTTGGGGTTGTGAAGGAAATCAGTTGTACAGACATTTCCTGGTGAAATTTCTAAGTTCGAATCTTCCATGTTTCCAACTATTCAAGAAGAGAACGAAACTCATGATCAAGTATTATCAGATAATATGACCCATAAATGGAACTAATTTCCTTTTAGATTATAACTCTCAAATTTTATTTTAACAGTACACACATTGACCAAGAAAGAATTTGGTTGAGAGTTCCAACAGCTGTTCCGCTGCAAGAATAGGAATTCGAATGGCCCAACAATGGTGCCCAATCATCTCCAAATTTCATGCCTTTGTTTTTTTTTGGAAGTAACAGATGCTATACGACGCGCTACACCCAACAAATCATCCCGTAAATGTCTAACAAGAGCAACAGGTGGGTTATACAATTTAGTGACTTCAACATCAATATTATGACTCGAAAAAGCTTAATAATTTATGCAAAAAATTTATCTCCTTCTAGATGTAATGCAACTGATAAATACAATCCTTAGTTAACATTTGCTTGCAACTATAAATGAATTGATAAAGAGAGTATTTCTCATGCAACATGATTTTAAAATATTTTGGATCACCAAAATAAGTCTGACTCAATAATTAGAAGTATGCAATCATGCTACCATGCTAGTCTCAAAACAGTAAAAATATCACAAATTTCATGCCTTCAGAACTGCGCTTTTCAGCTTTTTGACCTGTCCAGTTATGTGAGAGCCATCCATTACCCCTTTTAAGAAAAAAATTTATTTATATCAATTTAAAATTAAATTAATTTTATATATTTACGTAATTATTTATATGATTAATAAATTAATAATTAAGTTAAATAATATAATTATATTTATTATGTAAGTAAAATTTTAAATCAATTTAATATTTTAATTATATTAATAAAAAATATTTATATTTTTAATATATATTTAATAATTAAAATTTTTTATATTAAATAAATTATTAAATATTTTTAATTGACTTAATACTCAACATCTATGATTTACATAAATAATAAAATTTAATAATTAAATTAAATAAATATAAATTATATATAAAATTACGTAAATACGTAAAATTAGTTTAATTTTATATTTACCTAAGTTTTGAGGGAAAACTCATTTCACATTTCGGTGTTGGCATCGCCTTCCTCTGACCTTCCTTCTTTCACAGCTATCAAAATAAAGAAAAAAGAAGTCTAATTTTCTTCCTTATCAAGAAACTCTGACCCTGACGAAGTCAAACCCGGCAGCAATAACCCATTTTCTCATTCTCGTTTTACTTTTATCTGATTATTAGGTCATAGAGAATCGGAAAAAAAAAAAAATCTGATCTCAAAAATGGTACTGCCACTGTTAAAACTTGGAATTTTGGCCTTGAAAACTCTGAGTAAACCTCTGGCTTCTAGGCTTAAGCGACAGGCTGCGTATGCTCCCAGGTTCCGCGAGTTCATCGTCGGCATTGCTCAGGTACCAAATGACTAGCTTGTTATGTTTCGTTACTCTTTGCCGCTTTCTTCACAGTTTGATATGGGAGGCTAATTTTTTTTTCAGCCCTTAAGTTGTTTGCTAAAAAGGGCTAATTTCCGATAGCATTTAGTACCGCGCTTTCTTGTTTGCTCTGCATAACCTGGTACAAAATTGCAGATAGATTTCTGGGGAGTGTGGAACGTGAGAGTGAAATCTTGCCATACATAATGATGCACCATTTTCATTGATTCTGGACTTAAGTAATGGCATAACATTCATACAAATCTATTTATTCAAAATATCTACAGATTTTTGCAGCCTAAGATTGCGAATATTCTAGTTTAGTTTAGACAAAGAAAAAGAAAAAAAAATTGCAATTAGAATGGCTAAAGAAGGGGATGATAAAGTATGGGTATCCTTTCCAATTCCTGTGACTAACTGAGAACTTGAAATTGTCATCTAAATTGATCATCCATTCGGGTTAAAGAATGGAATCAATGATGTATTAATATTGGATTATTAACCTTTTTTTAGCAAATTGAATCACTAGTAATCTGTAGTGTTGCATTTCTAACTTGTTAGTGCCAAGATTGTTCAAGTATACATTTCTATCATGTTTATAGATTCGATTCTGATGATTTAATCTGTCTTGTGCTTCTTTCCATCAATATTTCCCCTTTTTCCCTACTATGTTCTTCTTGTGTTTAACTTAAGGTATGAAGTTGTTTTTCTTGTTTGAGATAATTTTTCTAGTTGTTAATCAAATCGTAGTATAATACTGTGGCATAGTTCCTGCTGTAATTTAATGGATTCCAATTTTGTAATCCTGATGCCAATTATTGAAACCAGGCAAACCACCGAATCACAACAAGAACGCAAAGAAGAATTTATGGTCATGCAACTGATGTTGAGATACGCCCCTTGAATGAGGAGAGAGCTGTTCAGGCTGCTGTAGATCTTATTGGGGAACTTTTTGTCTTTACGGTATTAGTTTCTTTCCCAAGCTATTCTTCCCATTACTGTTTCTAGAAGTCTTCAAAACCACTTTCTTATTTTTGCATGTTGTAGATTACTAGATAGATAATGCAGTCACCGAAAGCATTTTCTTTCAAAAAAAGGAAAATGAGCAAGAAAAGAGAATCAAGCAGAACACGGTGCTAAAATTTGTTTTACATTTATGTTTGTGTGTATGTTGATTCGTCTGTGTGGCTATCTGAACAAAAAGTGTTGTGCAAATAATACCACAAACAAAACCTAGAATTTGACACATGAATGGCCTGGTAGATATCTTACTTCTTATTAGGAGCAGTCTTTTGGAATGCAATAATCAATCACATGAATTACATTGCGCTTAAATTGCATCAACATTATCAGTAAATTGGAAATCTTCCTATTATTCTAGATATATCACTCATTCCCTCTAGTAGAATGTGTATGCTAGCATAAGGCTTAGCAACCAGGGATCTTGGTTGTTATGAAGCATTTCTGCCCCTTTAGGTGGGTTTGAGGTGATATCTGATTTTATTACTCTTGCCCTTAATGCCTGTTAGAACTAGTAGTATCTATCTATATACTTGCATGAATTGCCAGACTTACCATACATGCACTCTATTCAATACCTACTATGCGTGAAGGTTTCTGATTTTGTATGTGTGTGAGTCTGTAAATAGGTTGCAGGAGCAGTCTTGATCTTTGAGGTTCAAAGAAGTTCTAGGTCAGAAGCTAAAAGGGAGGAATTACGCAGACAAGAATTGGAGGTATTCACTGAACAATCTCTTGATTTTGTTGTTGATTCTTTCTCAGGGTGATGTGAACATGATGCTTGACCTTCTGCGGAACCAACTTGTAGCTTAATTTTAATGACTTGTTTATGCCTCAAGATCTTGACAAGTTTCTTTATCCATGGAAGAAGCACAGTGATTGAGTATTTTGCACCGCCTTCTCCTCACTAATGCCTCCTAATTCACAAGCACAATTCTTCAATCGTTATTTCAGGCAATGAGGCAAAGAAATGAGAACTTAGCAACAGAAGTGGAACTTCTCAGCCATAAACTTGAAGAACTGGAGCAACTTGCCAAGCGACGGGGACTCAGTGGTGTTTTCAAATTTAGACATGCTGATACAGAGGGGGGAAATTTGGCTAAACCAGCTTGATGTAAATGGGAGACTTGAAAAATAAGTTAAGTATTATTTATTTATTCCAATTCTGATCTACCATGGAGTTCCCTGGTCAGCCTCTCAACAAGGGAATCATTCTCCTCTTTCATTCTTTAACATTAGCCATGTTTTTGGACTGTATTCTCTTTTCACATGGTCCATTAAAAGATTATACAACCAAAATCAATTTTTTGTTTATATTACTTAGAAAAGAAATTTAATAAAGGTAGATATTGTATCATTGTTGCTTTAATGAGTTTGTAATCAAAGGGAACTTGGTTGGCTTGGTGTGCTAGTTTTAAAAAGCACTTCCTTCGAAAACAGCTTTGCCAGCTGAGAGTGTCAACGTATATTTAGATCAAATTTGCTCATTATTGAACTGTCTCACACCTACACACAAAGAGTAGATGCATGTGCGGAGGATGGAAGGGTTGGGATGGGTCCATTTATACTTAAAACTTTGCTGATAAGTATTGGGTACTTTCACAACAGTGACAGTAGCTAATCTGCTTTGCAATTTGAAGAGGCCTGGTCTTGAGATCTGAAGGTTTGTTGTATTCTGTGATGTTGTTTTTCTACATAAAATCTGGTGAGATGGAAGATTTGAAAGGCTTATACCTCTATACTCATCCAAATATGTATCTAATATAGGTATCGGATATAAATAATTTAAAAAAAATGAAGAATCCAGATAAATGTACAAGATTTGTAATCCTACTTCTTTGAGCAGAAAAGAAACTAATCTTTCTGTTAAATTGGCAGCTTCCCTCTTTTTCTTAATAATGAAATGCCTGTAACATCTGGGACTGAAATGGATCAAGATGACATGATCCTCCATTTACCAGCTCATTTCTTAAACTATTTCTCAAAGTAATCTGCTACGTATTCTCATTTATGTCATTTTTTTTTTTTTTTATAATTGTCTTGTGATCAAATCAAAATACAAATAGAGCCAAATTTGACTTTAGATGATCGTATAACTGATTGAAGCCAGATAGCTTATTCATTAGGCAAAATATTAGTTTAGGATCAAAATTTTGAGCCATTTAAGTGGTAGCAAAAGGGTTTAGGAAAATGATGCTGCTTATCTTCAACAGTGATCATTCTTTCTTAAACATTGTTTGACCTAAAAAATCAGTATATTGGAGTTGTCTTCGTATTATTTTCTTTTCTATATATCATAGTCAAGTTTTTAAGTATTAAATCAAATTTTAATGAATATATTAATTGAAAATTACCTCACCTAAACACTACTATATTTAAAAGTCTCAAGATTATCTCCAAGAAAGAGGGCATCAAAGCAGCCAAAGATATATAGGAATCTGGTGGTTGGTAGTGGGAGTTCTTCTTTATGCCTTTATCGCCCGACTTATCTTTGGCTTTCTTACCCCCATAAAAGGCAGAATCCTTTTTTTTTTCCCTTTTGCTTGTGAATATATATATATATATATATATATATATATAAAAAGAAGGAAATGGCATTTTCTTAAGTGGCTAATCCTTCCTTTCAAAAGCCAAATTCTTGAGCAAAATACAATAGCAATAAGGGATTAAATCTCAGTCAAATTATGAGTCAATTGCAATATGTATATATATATATATATATATATATATATATTTTACCTTAAAAATTAATGAGTATATCTATGCAAATTAAATCTATTATACTAAAATAATAATAAAAAAAAACCTAGGTGACATTTGGTCAAAAGTTGATGTAAAATCTAGATTCCAATCATAAAATGATATGTAACGTGATGATATCTCCAATTACACTTTAAAAAAAAAAGTAATGTTGCAAGAATTTTTTTTATAACAATAGCTTATTGAATCGACATCGTACAACAAAAACAAATTTAAATGAAAATTTGAGATTATAAAATGATTGAACTTTTTTTTTCTCACTACCCTATTTCTTTCGTGTCTAATGACACTTGTAAAATAAATGGGGGAAAAATAGTAGTATGAAATTGAAGTGAAAATAATGGGAGAAATAATCACTAAATAACGAAAAGGTAATAAACTATCAAATGAGCAAAGAAGTCAACTTTTTTTTTTTTTTTAAATTTGTTTTGGGGGTCTATTTTGCCTGTTGCAATCTCCCTCCCGACATCCTTAACATGTAAGCTAAAACAACAAAGCCGAGAATGATGTGAACAGACCCCAAACCCCACCCCCCCACCCCCAAAAAAAAAAAAATGGCGGAGGAAAAAAAATTTGGCATGAGAATTGCTCTTTTGCTAAAAGGATGTAAAGCACATTTCTCACAGTTTGTTCTCTTTTTATGCTATGTTTGATTAGGCATAACAAAAATGTTCCTTCTCTTTTTCTCTTACATGATTGATGATTCATCTATTAGAGTTTTCAGAAAATTTTCAAGCTTTTCCATTATATATATATATATATATAT
>JBBYHK010294312.1:2513-14948 GCA_038382065.1 Adansonia grandidieri | reverse complement strand
TATATATATATATATATATATTATATTATGTCACCATCAAATTGAAACTTCTTCTTCAATAAGTTAAACTAAAGATGCTTCCACATTGCTTTCTTCCTTAACTTTTTTTTTTTTTTTTCAAAGCAGAAATGACAAGAAATAAAATTAAGAGAACCTTTCCACTTGTTTGGGATTTGTGAATAAAAATAAAAACCAAAAAAAAAAAAAAGGCTAAAACACAAGCAGTGGAGTTTTTTTTTTTTTCATTTTGATTCAATATTTATTTTCTCTCTTTCTTGCAATTTCCCATTTTTTAAAGTCACTCTACTTCTGCTTGCTCCATACAAAGTTGAGGAACTACTGAGTCTTTGATCTCTTTCTCTGGTTAGCATTCTAAGGTAGCTGTTTCTATATACAATTTGCCTTTGATTCATGCTGCCTCCTTTAATCACAGTTTTAGGTATTTGCAAAACAGGGTTGCTTTTCTTTTCAGATATAATTCTGATTTGCTCTTTATCTGGGTATGATGTAAATTTATTTATCATGATTTCAGTAATCTTTTCTAGGTTGTTTTTTTTTTCTCCCTCTAATGGGAGTTAGATAACTGTGGGCTGTGGCAATCTCAGTTGCTTTCATTTGAAAGTAGGGAGTTTTTTTTTTAAATTTTTTTTATTGACGTTGTGCATAATGGCGTTTCTTTTTCCCAGTGCTGTTAGTTGTAAGTTGAAATTTAGTTAAAATTCCAGGAGTAAGAATAGTGAAAACTGAACTAAATCTTCGTCTGGATTGATCTTAAATTGTGTTTTATTGCGCTACGGATTGCAGGGTTTTGGTGGGAGTTGTTTTGGGTTGTTTATTTTAATGGTGAAAAGTTCGAAAAGCAACTGCAAGTCAGCATCCCACAAACTCTTCAAGGACAGGGCCAAAAACTGGGTGGATGACCTGCAGGGAATGTTCTTGGATCTGCAGTTTGCCAGGAAGGAGAGCCGCAGCATTGATGTCACGGTCCTTGAGGAGCAAGTCCATCAGATGCTCCGTGAATGGAAAGCTGAGCTGAACGAACCTTCTCCAGCTCCTTCATTGCAACAAGTTAGCATTGCACATATAAATTTCATTTGAATCACATGTATAAGTTTACATCTGGGTTTTTGTCAATGTGTGTTTTAGTATACGTTGTCTGTTGTTTGAAGGGTTTTGTGGTTAAAAATTGTAACTAAGATAACTGCTTATGAGTTTTGATCTTAACGTGTTGAAAATACTGTCTAAAATGTGTGATTGTGATTTGTGATCTTCATGGTGATTTGCAGTGTGGGAGTCTTGGTTCATTTTCATCAGACATTTGTCGGCTGTTGCAGCTTTGTGAGGAGGAAGATGATGCAACTAGTGCTCTAGGTGCACCAAAGCCCGAGCCTAATGATCAAAGTCTGCAAGTAGGAGATAATGCTGCTTTCCATGAGGTGATTTCTCTTTGTCCTTGGAGTTCTTTCTTTTCATTTGTTTTAGAATTTGCTAGATGGTTGCACTAAAAACAAGTTCATTGAGTATGCTTCGGTCAACATGAGATTCAGGGTAAGTTATCCATCTAAGGGATGAGAATTTTATATTTTTGGAAGGAGTGTTCTTAATAAATACAGGATTTGGAGCTTTATATATTTATGTTATATGTTCATGATTGTTTTAAGTTTCCAGAAACAATAAAAATTTATTTTGCTTGATGATTATTTCTAACTCGTTTCTTTCATGGAATGCATTAAAGAGACAGAAGGCTACTAGAATATGCTTGCAACACTCTTTTACTTGGGCTTTTACAGGGATTGTGATCAATTACTTTTGGTTATCTTGAACCTGACTCTGCATTGTTATTGGTTTCCTTAATAATTAAGTGGGTGTTGCTGAGAAAAATTGGCAGGATACATGATATATAGATTTTTATATATCATAGCTAGTGGATTATGATATTTATAAAAGAGTCCGAAGCGCCAGTTATGTTTCATTGCACACAGGCATAGCTAGTGGATTTCATTCTGAGATATCATCTTGCGGCACTAATGATCACTTATCTCTTTATTTTCTGTCTAATGAACTCATCTCCGTTGTGTTCTTCTTGTTAATATTTAGTTTGCAAATCATGTCCGTGTAACTGAGGTGAATTATCAGTCCTCTAAAATCGCCACCTAGAATCTAAATTGAGCCAGTTAAGATGTTCATGGTATCGTATGTTATTATTATAGATACCTATCAAATCAATTGCTTTACTGCTGTTATCTTTCCCTAGAGCAATTCATATCCTTTGTTTTTTCTCTTAATTATATTTCATGGATGTTTTGTTGTTAACCTTCCCCTTTTTCTTTGGCATTTTGTTATGTTGAAAAAGGCATTCATCTGCGAGTTTTATAATCAGTATGTGTTCTTACAGGGTTATGGAGTAAATCAGGGGCAACCTAAGCATGGCTCTCCATTAGTAGATCATTGCAAAGTCTCGCCTTCTGGCGTCCATGCCATGTCAATTAGCAAATTGGAAGGAGCTACTCAATTGGAGTACCATCAGTTCGATTTGCATCAGGATTTTGAGCATTTCTATACTGGATTTAATGGTACAGGTTTCTGTCGGGAGGATTCCATGCCTCATTCTTCTAGCTATCTGCCAAGTATATGCCCACCACCATCTGCATTCTTAGGTCCAAAGTGCGCACTTTGGGATTGTCCAAGGCCTGCTCAAGGGTTAGACTGGTTTCGGGACTACTGTAGTAGCTTTCATGCTGCGTTAGCAATAAATGAAGGGCCACCTGGAATGGGCCCAGTTATACGACCTGGTGGCATAGGCCTCAAGGATGGTCTGCTTTTCGCTGCTCTCAGCGCCAAGGCACAGGGAAAAGATGTAGGTATACCAGAATGTGAGGGAGCTGCAACTACGAAGTCTCCATGGAATGCTCCTGGTATGTCTTATTAATCTTGCTTTATTCGGTTATATTGGCAACTTTTGTGAGAGCAGAATATATTCTCTAATCATACAAAATGTTCTCTGCAACTTTTTTGAGGTTGATTAATTTTTCTTCTGTGATTGTAGAGCTCTTTGATCTTTCAGTTCTTGAAGGCGAAACAATTAGGGAGTGGCTCTTTTTTGATAAACCTCGAAGAGCATTTGAAAGTGGGAACAGAAAGCAGAGGTCTTTGCCGGATTACAGTGGGCGTGGCTGGCACGAGTCTAGAAAGCAAGTCATGAATGAATTTGGTGGACTGAAGAGATCATACTACATGGACCCGCAGCCTCTGAACCTGAACCATTTTGAGTGGCACCTTTATGAATATGAGATCAACAAATGTGATGCTTGTGCTTTGTATAGGTTGGAATTGAAGCTCGTTGATGGTAAGAAAAGTGCAAAGGGGAGATCAGCAAACGACACAGTTGCTGATTTGCAGAAGCAGATGGGAAGGCTCACTGCCGAGTTTCCATCCGACAACAAGCGCTCTCTGAAAGGAAGGGCTAAGATTAATGTGAATATTGGTACCGGAAATGTTTATTCTATGCCAAACGTGGACTCACCAACAAGCGAGAAGTTCGATTATGGGATTGGTATGCAGTACGACTATCTAGTTGACAATTTAAGTGGTTATTATCTAACATAGTCTCGAAAATTTAGATGAAGACTGAAGTAGATGCACCCATTCATCTAGTTATATATCTGCTGGAGCTTTTGACTCGTGGAAGTGTTGGGAGATTCAGCATTTTTACTAGTCCTTAATGCAGTTTCTCATTATCAGAAAACCAAATCAAGCTATCATGTTTGATAGCCATAAATTTGTACAGTTCATCTGCACATATAGAAGTGCTGTATTTGTTTGTTAGTCAATCCTCGATGCTGGTGCCACGATCTAACTTCTGGAAGACGCTTACAAGCAAGACAAAATGGCTGTTTTTCCTCAGTCCATCTTTCTACCTATTAAGACATGGTAAAAGATATAAGCTTAATATATATCTAGGATTTTACCACAGTATGCTAAATCTTTCAGCTGCTTATGAAAGATATCTCAGTCTGTAACTGTGTTATATAATCAATAACTTTCGAGTCTTTATAAATTGTTCTATGCTTGAAACTTATCAAGATAAATGATTTGGGTTTTTGTGTAAACATTGCCTCCACAGTGAAATGAAATCCTTTCATCTTTCAGCATTCTTGGCTGATATCAATGTATAACTTTGCTCGACTATGAGCCCTTTAAAATTTAGGAAAATCTCTCATCAGCTCATAGCCTGTCCAATTAAATCCAGAAAACATTCATAAATAGCATCAAGTAATTGCATTACATCAACATAAATTAGTTCATAAAACAAGAAACAATAGCGCCTGATAGCCCTTTGACTAAGTGGCTTCGTTACCATACAATCTCTAGGATTATTCATTCATAAGATTGCAGTTAGACGTGCATACCACAGAAACTGACATAATTACAGGCTTAGCAATTCGTAATGCTCTTGGCTTGCTAATCCCAATCTGGTACTGCAACACGTTTTCTTGGCAGCAAATCTTCATCCTGATCTCCATCATCTTCGAGGTTGTTAACCCGCTCACATTCATCAATCCATTCGCTGTATCTGGAAAGTCACAAGAAGAAAAAGTATATAAAGAGAGATCAAACGAGAAAGGCAGAGAGTAAACGCCATATCAATAGCACTTACATGTCTATTGGTTCAGTCAAAGCTGCAAATACAGAATCAAAGAAACATGGATTAGTTAAAAAATGACTGCCAACTTAGTTTTCATCAAAACTACAAATAATTTTAACTTCTTTACCCAAAAATTAATAGCACCATAAGTAGTTAAGTACCTGTTATAACAGTGCTGAAACTCTCTTGGCATATCCTGCAAGATGCTTCGCCAATCAAGTTCTTCATATCACTGGAACCGAACAGATAAACACTAACACTTAGTAAGCAATCATCATTGGAACATTACTCTCCTCCCAAAAGAAAAGATGCATCAGGTAGGATGTGCAACGCATGCCCAAAGATGTTTCCTTTCTAATCCGATATAAGATTAATGCATCCTCGCTATTTTTTTACAGTACTCTGACGCGACATTTGGGGCGCTTGATATGGATTTGGACAGTTAAGCATCTTGGCGTGACACAATTACCACCATAACATCTTATATAACTTCTTATGATACAAGATAACATTTTGACAAAGAACATGTGTTTTCTCTTCAAGAAGAAGAAGAAGAAGAAGAAGATAAAATGGCTTATCCAAGAAGGCAATCTACAAGCTTTCACTATCTAACCATTAAATAGGAAGAATTGTCTCAAAATCATCTCGGTTATTAGATCAAATAAAGGTAAAATTTCTCATAAACAAAAAATAATAAGTCTATACTTACATGCGGCATTCAACGCCGGTGCCATGGTTACAAAAGGGACAACTGAAAACCGTGTCAAGCTTATCCATTCGCTTCTTAGTAGCAGGCTTTGCTCTCGATTTCCTCTTTCCCATGCTTAAATTCCTTCGACGTCAATTTACACAAAATGCGGATAAAATCTTCAGATTTACCACAAATTTAAAGAATTTTTAACCAAAAATCAGATTCTTTACTTCAAACCCTCACTACTAATTTCAGACATTTTTTGTTTGGGGATAAATAATTAGGTTAAACGGCAAAATATATTTTCTTTCCCCTCATTTTTTCTCCACAAAAGCTTACACCCTTCTTTAATTTTCTTTTCTTATTAAAAGCAAACAAACAACATATAAAGAAATTAATATTAAACTTCGAACGCAAAGTTTCAAAGGCAAATCAACCAGATCGATGAAAATATCCACGATCCGAGAAGAAGAAAAATTACAATTTTATTTGAAAGATAAAGGATAACGACTATAAATTGAATTTCACAAACGAAAGAAACAAATTTAATGATTTTTTTTACTTACCAGTTAGCGTGAAGACTGGAAACCCTCGCTTTTCTCGATGCTTTTTGTCGAAAGAAAATGTGAGAGAGAGGTTAAAGCAGAGGATTTTTACTCCTTTACAGATGCAAGATGGACTAACTAAACACCGAAAAATTTTCACATTGGCACGATACAGTTATAAATTTTTAATTTCGGAAATTTTTGCACAAAAATCCAAATTTAATAGACAAATAAAAAAAAGAATTTCTCTATTTATTGATTGGATTAATCTTTTTGTTCATTAATAAAACATATATAAAAAATATTAAAAATTTCAAAGACTCCTTTTCAATTTCAACCAAACAAAGGAGATAAAACTTGATTAAATTAATGTATTAATTTAGAAAGAGAAGAGTGGAGCCCAGCCCACTCCCTATCACATCAACCTGCACCGTCAGATCAGTCTCTCTGCTATATATATATATATATATATATATATATATACGCGTCAGATTGGCTTTTAAGTGACAATCAGAGAAAAGGGGTTTCCTGTACGATCACTCGCACAGAAGAGAAGAAAACTCAACGCCAACAAAGGTTGACTGAAGACTAGGGTCCTTCGAATCAGCGAGGGATAAAACGAATAACAAATAAAAGAACTTAAAATTATAGTAATTTTTCCCCTCTTCGGAAATCCTAAAGATTAGAAAAGCAACCGTTCGTCTTAGTTTTAGCGATTTTGTTTGTGTCTGTTGTTAACAATGGGAAGAGGAAAATTCAAGGCAAAGCCCACCGGTCAACGCAGCTTCTCTACTCCAGAAGAGATGCGTAAGATTTCTTCTTCTAAAGTTTCCAGTTTTTATTTTAGCTTTGATTTATTTTTCCAAAAAAAAATCGAGTAAAAGTAAAAGTTTCAGATCTTATTTATGATTTTATTGGAAACTATGGAAGTATTTACACCATTGGTTTATGATTGACAAAGATAGTTGAAATTGCAAAATTGTTACTTAAATTTGTGAAATTTTGATCACGTTTAGCTTTTATTCTTTTCGTGGTTTATTGAAGTGAAGTCCAAAAACGATGCTTAACAAAGTTAGAAAAGTTGTTTTTATTTGTTTTGATATTATCTGCTTGAAGTAAATTTTAGGTTAATTATTGCTAGTAAAGATCGCCGATGATAATGAAAAATTGTATGAGTTAGGGTTACGATTAGTGTTAACTGATGCTCTTTATTCTGAAATCAATTCTGCAAGCACACTGCCTGAGTGAAACCTCGTTTTCTTATGTTTCTGATTTATTTATTTGCAGTTGCTGGTACCTCTTCTCGTCCTCGCACTTTTAAGCGGGTACTCTCTCTCTTACCGACGTCCTCACGCGCATGTTTAATATGCATGGTGTTTTAAAACAATAAAAACTCACTCTTCACTCTTTGATGTTGTTAGCAAGAAGCTGAATACAAAGAGGCAGAAGAACCTGAGGAGGAATCTGGACAGGAGTCTGGAGAAGCATCTGATGATGAAACTGAAGTAAGTTTACCATAACCGGTTTTGCCTGTCAGTTATTTTTTATGAATGATTACGAAATCTGAAATATTCTTTGTTGCCAACGAATAGCAAAAGCGCAAGGGAACTGAAGGTGTTATTGAGGTCAACAATCCAAATCTGGTGAAGCCAAAGAACTTGAAGGCTCGAGATGTTGATGTAAGTTTCATGAAATCTCCTTATAAATTGTTTCAGTGAAATTGTTTGTTATTATAACTATTATAACAAAGCTTTGTTTATGTTTTGATTTTGTTCTCTTGTGTGTAGATCGGGAAAACTACTGAACTTTCGCGGCGCGAAAGGTTTGTAAATTCTCCTATTTCTTCTCCTTTCAAATTCTGCTTTGGATATTTTTAACTTACATGGTTTGCTGTCTGGGTCGATTCTTCTGTCTCAAGCTACAACTTTGTATGTTTTTATATTGTTCTTGTGCGAATGCTCCATCTATGTATTTGTTGTAATTGTTTACAGGGAGGAATTAGAAAAGCAGAGATCCCATGAACGTTATATGAGGCTGCAAGAGCAGGGGAAAACAGAACAAGCAAGGAAAGATTTGGGTAAGCTAATCAGATATTGCTCTAACTCTTATCTAACTTCCCTTGTTGCATGATTTAATAATCCATCAAGTTAATAGAATTGGCTAAGCAGCAGATTCTAACTTCTGATTCCATGACTATCCTGATTCCATACCTACCATGCCAATCATCAATTTATCTTGCAACTTAAGCATCCGTTACCCCTATCTACTTTAGTTTGAGGCTTAATTCCCGTATTTTTTTTCCCTCTTTGGTTAGATGTTACGGGAGTTGAATTCTGTAGGTTAAAAACTTAAAATACATTAAGAGGCTGCAGTTGTTGCATATTGAAATGAGGAAATATGTTTGCCTGTAGGAGGATTAACAAGCCGAGTGCTTTTAAAATCTTGCTTTCTACATCCTAACTTACAATCAAAATGGCCTACCTACCTAATCACTTCTCTTTAGTGTAAAACCTGTATAATTCAGTCTAGTTGATTCTGCATTGTGTGATGGTTATGAAATTATTTTTTGTTGGGTTTATTATACTGTCATTTTTCCTTAGAAAGTAAAAAAAATAAATAAAGGACTTACTTGGAAATTTGTGGTGATACAGAACGCCTAGCCCTTATTCGTCAACAGAGAGAAGAAGCTGCACAAAAACGAGAAGAAGAAAAGGCTGGTAAGAATCTGGAGCCACCACTATTATTCCCCAACTCGTTTTCTTGTATTAGACATTTTTGAAATTGATGAAGCATTCAATATTTTAACTGTTTCAGCTAAGCAGCAGAAGAAGGTTGAAGCTCGAAAATGACTTTCCTCTTTTCCTACAAAGCTTCATATTTATACAGCTAGTGTTTCCTTCAATAGAAATGATTTGTGCTCTTTACAGTTTAGCCGATAGTTTATATTCAAAGATAATATATACATATATATATATATATAATTTTTTTTTCCTTAAAAAGTGAGGCTTGATTTTTCCCTTTGGTCATTTGGTGGCACATAATTTGATAATTATGACGGTGGTTTTTGAAGTAAATGGATTTCTTTATGCTTGGCTAATTTTACTGGCTGTGATGGGATGGTTGTGTTATTAAGACAATTTCAAGTCTTTTCTTGAGTAAGAGTAGTTTAAAATCTTTTTTACCAAAAGAAAATACTTTTATGCTTATTTCTCTTATTAAGGCATTTTAATCCAAGTAAACCCTAATTATATTAAAAAGAAAACTAAATATAGTCTTTATCTCTTTTTTTTTATTTGCCAGTTCATAAACTTTTTTTTCTTCAATTGGATTTTGCTTGTTCTAAAAAAAAAAAAAACAGTCTTCTTCTACGATCATATTTTTTTACCATTTCTATGTCATAGCATGACTGGAAAGGTGAAGTGATTGGATTTCGTCGTATTTAATTTAACTATTACTCTGATCTTTTCATATGATCAAGATTAGATTGTAACACGAAATTCGATCATGAAATTTCACAAGATTGAAAACGTTTCAAAATCAAATTGGTATATTTTTCGATCTATTCTTAAATATCTAATATTAAATTAAAATTTTAAGGTATTATGATGATGATAATGAACTGAGGGGAATCATTTTACTAGCAGAATAGTAACAAATTTACAAGGGATATAAAGGAGAAGAAGAAGGAAGAAAAGTGACTTGGAATTTTTATGTGGATGTGAATCCACATGTACAATATTACCTGTATTTGGGAATAAAGTTTAAAAATATTCTGCTCTGGATAATACGATTATAAACAACCGCTATACGGGAAAAAACTCTAAAATCTTCAGGCACGAGAATCTTTCTTGTTTCAAACAAAGATTTTTTGCTCTCACACTCAAAGCTCAGCTCAGTCGCCTGCCTCAATTACTAATCATGTCAGACAACCAGAAGCCCGAACGCCCTCAAGACCTGCCTCCTTCGCCTGCTTCTACTTCCAAATCGATCCCAGAAATCGGCAACAACGCGACCTCTGATTTTTCAGGCCGACAAAAGTTTCGTTTCCCGAACCCGCCTGACCCAACCAACCCTGACCCATCAACACTGAGAGATCAATGGAGGTATGCCATCAAGCAGTACAGTAGATGGTACTCTAACGCTTGGGGCACCGCAATTCTGGCTGGGGTTTCGTTTTTTGCCCTTGGTTGGATCATCAAAGGCTCTAACCCTATTCACTCTTTCAAGTCGGATTCTGACAAAAACGATAATACCAAGTGATCTTCGATGCTTCATCATATTTCCGGTCAGTGTTACTTGCTGGGTGTTTGAATTGATAATTGCAGCACTTGAAATTAGGTTTATTTTCGAGTTTTGCTTGAGCTCCGAATCTGAATATAATTGATTTATTCACACTCATTCGATACTGCACTTGTTTTTTAGTGTATTTCAATTGGAATTAGGGTCTAACCCGAATTAGAGAATTCCTTTTTATTTCATTTTATTGAATAAGAACTAGCATTTCAAACTTGAAGGACGTAGAGCTTTACATATATATATATATATATATATATAAAGCTTTTACTTTCATTTTGATAGTATTATATGCCCTCGTTTCTTCGGCCTCTGTTTCCATAAAATGTTTTTCGTTATGTTCCATAGATTATCCATCTAAACTTGGAACCTGAAAGGGGCACAATTGGTAAATTTTTAGAACAAAAAATATGCTAGCTGACTTTGCTCAAAGGACATGCATTTCACTGCTGTCTTGTTCCGTACTATAATTGTTCTTTGTTGGTGAATTTTTTTGACTACTTGTTTCTTTCTAGACAGTAGATATGCTTCTCTTTTTCGACTGTCGATTCAGAATAAAATTACTGTTGAAAGAAGAGCCGCTGAAGCCGCTGTTTATGACAACTGAGGAAGAGATTGTTATGTATTGCTGCATCATAGTTTTTGCTTCACTTATGCTGAGTGTGGCCCGATCTTGATGAAAAAAATGGAGTCTTCAGAGTTTGTTTTTTTTTTGTAACCCACTTGTCTTGTTCATAGATGTTCTATTATCTTATAGTACTATAGAATTCTTCAGGCGTTTGTCTTTCTTTTCATTGTTTTTTCCTTTTTAATTAATGAAAGAGAAGATCAATAAAGCAGAGAAAAATGGTGGTAATCTGTTTAATTTCTAAGGTATATTGTTTAAGAATGATTTTACTAACTTCCCTGTTAAACAAACAAAATAAAAATTTCTAACCAAACTTCAATCATCATAAGCACCTCAACAATGTCGTAATCATCAACATAAGCACCTCAACAATGTCAAACTAACTGGGTTTCAATGGGAGCTTTGATTTTTGAATATCATATACCCTCTAGCATCAAAGGCTCAAAGCATATCACTTGGACGTTCCATCAAAAGCTAATCGTCAAGCAATGATTCGAAACAAGCTGAATCTTGTATAAATTAAGAATGTTTTGCAAATAAAGCAATGAATAAAGAAGGAAACGAAAGCAAAATGTCTGAAATTAACAAAGAAAAAACATTAAAACCAGAAATCTTAAGTCCTAGAGTTCAAGCTAACATAGACAAGTTTGTGCTTAGAATGATCCACAAAGCACAATGTCAACTGGTTAACACATTGTTGATGTTTGCTGTTTTGTGCTGTTAGGGAAACTTCTATGTAGATATCAACAAATGCATGACATTTCAAAGATAAATTTTCTCTAGACTTCTTCACCATGCTTAAGCTGAGCAACATCCAACTTGCTTCACGGCTGATACATCGTCTTTTGATCCGACATTGATCGTCTGGCCTTTAGGCAAAGCTGCCGGGTCATCTCCGATATCAAGAGCTTTCCTGCTTACAACACGGTAAATCTGGGTGAGCACTTCCGTAAAGGAACTCTCGACATTCAAAGACTCGAGTGCAGATGTTTCCATGAAAAAGGTGTTCTCCCGTTCAGCAAAAGCTTTGGCATCTTCGGTGGAAACTGCTCGCAAGTGACGCAAGTCCGCCTTGTTTCCAACTAACATAATCACAATGTTGGCATCAGTGTGCCCTCTAAGTTCCTTCAGCCACCTTTCTACATTTTCAAATGTAACATGACGGGTGACATCATAGACTAGTAAAGCACCAACAGCACCACGGTAGTATGCACTGGTTATCGCACGATATCTTTGGCAAAAGAGAGTAACAACAAGGAAATTAGATGAACATTCCTAAAGCTTCATGACTTGAATCTACTTTTCAAAAGAGAGTAAAATCCCCTTCAAGATATATTTGTAAAAGGGTGTCCAAAAAAGAAAAACCAGTCATATCCTACTGCAGGGAATTGTATAAAAATGGCTCTTGTTTCTATCTTTTCTAAAGTCTTTCTTTGGTAGGCCATGATTAGTACGTTAAGGGCCGCTAATGAGCTGATTAAGGCTCAGAGAAGAAAAATTAGAAACAAAGACTCTCTCTTCCATCCTTCTTTCTTAGCCCCAAAATCTTATTTATAAAAATTATGCTGTCATAACTGCATAAACAACAATCAGTCGACAAACGAAAGGAGAAGAAGAAGAAGAAGAAGAAGAA
>JBBYHK010293878.1:11937-25726 GCA_038382065.1 Adansonia grandidieri | reverse complement strand
AAAAACAGCAAATTCATTGAGCAAATGGTTACGCAATTACCATGAACATTCTATTGGTGACTTTGCAACAATATTATCTAATAATAAATGTCAATTTATTAGTCGTTCGGTTATCGCACGATTGCTTGATCAAATCTATGGAAATAGAGAGATCGATCGTCATGATGGCTATGAAATTACCATGAACATTCATAGAAAGTGACCTCGCATGATCAGGAAAAAAAAAAAAAACCTCAGCGTTACGACCAGGATGCTTTAGGAAAAATCGGAAAATGCAATGAAACTAAACCGAAAGCCTTATAAATACCTTAACCGTAGTCAGAAGAATAAAATAATCCTACATGTAGAAACGTAGTTTGGATTCATAACAGAATTTGTTAATTACTACAAGACCTATTTTCATCCTTGGGACTAAAGTTGCAATGTAGGCAGTTAAATGTAATTTTTCTGTCATTTGTCTAGGGGTATTTATTATTCCCTTTTACCTAATAAGATTACACGGATCAAAGATATTAATTGAGGTTTATTTTACCTCCTCCATCTTAAATTAAATATGCTAGGTATAGTAAAAGAAAATATAAAATAAAAACCAAAAAGCTTTGTGTATATCAATTGTTGTTGATATGTACGTACCGATAATTATCTAAAGGTAGATTAGTGTGGCTTTGGAACTGACCTAATGTATTTGTGGCTGTACATAAAATTTCGCTTTTGCCTATGAAGCCTTCCCTGCTTCAAAAGTTAAAAACCTTTATGTCGCATGTATTCATAATCCGTCGGATGTTACTAGTATAGCTAGTCTGGATTGAATTTAGGACCTAAAAATATATTCTCTCGGTTTTACTAGTTTTTGGGTTTTTGCCAGACCTAACTTCAGGGAACAGTGTTATTCCGTCAACAGAAACAACCCGGGGGTTCTATTCAATACATTAAGAAGTATATATTCAGTGTCTTATCAAAAATTTAAATTGCAGTAGCGAAAAATATTTAATTATGTCAATGCTTATTGTAAATGTGAACATAACAATTGATATCACTTAAATATCAATAATAAAAAATATTAAAATTGTTAAATAACAGTCATAACTTAAGTACCATGGCTGTTAATTAAATAGCTGACGAGTAATTAAACATAAAAGAAAAAAAAAAACCAACCGTATAACCAAATTTGTTAAAACCAAACATTAATCCACCAAAAACTAGACGGAAAAAAAAAATCCTAAACATCCAGGAAAGAACGAAAAGAGAGAGAGATCCAGCTTTTCCCCTTGTGAAGATGATCAAAATCTACTAAGGAGCGATGTGCCTCCCCCAAAAAAAAAGAATCTATTAAAGAGCTTGTGATTTATTCCTATCTGTCAAGAGAGATGGGATATAACACGTTATCTCCAAGGAGGAAGAAATAACGCGTTTTCTGAAGAATGAGATGATTCAAAATTTGCCTGGCCAGTTATTTATAGAGACTGGAAACTTAGTTGTGGCCTTGTGGGGTAAACCATTTTTTTTTTTCTCAGAGCAAGTATTGATTTGTCGTTTTGTTCCAGCGAAGAGTTTTTTTTCCTTTTTCTTCACGATTCAAGTGAGTATGTTCCTCCGCGGCGTTATAAATCGGAAGGGTCAACTCAGATCAGTTGCAATTGGTTTGGCCAAGCTATTAGCTTATATTAACATGCCAAATGGCAAGTTTCATTTTATTTTTATTAAAAATAAAAAAGAAATAAAAAATGAGAGAAATTAATGCATGTTCATATTAATTATTTTCATGATTTCAATTATTATATATTCATACAAATTTTTGACATATTAATAATTTATTTAACATAGCATATTTATACATTTATGATATGTTTATAATTTTTTAATGTTATATTATATTTTTTATTAGATTTAAAACTATTTAAATAATTTTTATTTTCTATATCACGAGTCCTATAGTAATTGATTCATTAAAATTTTTAAAATGAGACCAAAATTTTTTTTAAATTTTTTATATTATTAAATTAAAAAATAATTGTACTTGATAGGAGTTCTTTGGATCACTCTTTCAGAATTTGGTGCATGATTCCATGGAATGGGACTTGTTATACCTCCATGTACGGCGATCGCCAAACGGTCATCGATCCACTGTTCTTTCAAACGGGCGATCACCAAACAGTAACCATAAAGTTGATCACCCAACAGCGTCTGACATCGATGTTACCTCTTCGACAACGACTTAAATGCGGAGTTGACATCTACTGAATAGCGGCCGACTAACGGAGCCGACCACTAGGCACCATAGCCTGACACCTAGCTCGGCGTTGTCATATCACTACCAAATCACCTGACACAATGTCTCCAAACAACTCCTATAAAAGGGCCAAGCATGCCTAAAGGTAAGGATTAGACTTTAGAAGCACATATACACCATTATACAAAACACCCTTTTGATTTAACCATCGGAGAGGGCTTCCGAAGTAAAAACTCGGCGTCCTCCTAACTTCCTCTGTAGTGCAGAGTCCTGCTCGGCTTCCGGTACCCATAAAGAAAGCATCAACAATTGGTGTCGTCTGTGGAAAAGTGATCGAAAAAGAAGACCATGGCCAACCGGAGCGCTGACATCCCACAAATACCTTGTCGCCCCCCGAAGTGACAAACCGTACAGAAGTTTCGGCAACTCCAACAGTACCCAGCTCATCAAATGCCCAAATATCCAACATACCGATCTGATTCCTTTCGTGGCTGTCTCACTCGCCACTGGCACACTATCAAAACTATTAGGGTTGATCCCGTCGCTGGCCACTTTTATCCCCCACCCTGACCAAGCCGCTGGCCCCAGCACCATGGTCCCAACAACAATAATCGCCACAAATACCTTACACACACCTTTAGATACCCCAATACCTCCCTTTGCTCAGTTCAGTATACCTACACCACCTAGCCAGCCAGACTACAATGTGCATTACTAAGCACAATTTCAAGCCATCGCTAGTCAACTGGCCGCCATCTAACAATCCTAGATTCAGTTGGCACAACTTGTCAACTCCCAAACCAATCGCCAAAACACGCAATCCTTTGTTCGCCCAAACCAACACACTGCAAACAACCTGAACTCAGACATGCAAGAGCGGCATATTACAGTCGACCGAGCTATCAGCCCGATGTTAGAAGAAAGCTCCTGCTCTACGCCGATTCCATGGCAAATGATACAGGGAACCTCCCATCATACCAGTGGGCATCACGCGTCAGGTTTGACTTTAGATCTCGCCCGACAAGTAGCGGCCTTGAAACAGGAGATCAAAGAGCTTCGTAAGCCGCGGAGAGACAACTGGGAATGGCTAACCGAGGAACACAACCCCCTCTCGCCTGACATTCGCCAGGTACAGGTCCCTAGGAAAGTCAAGCTTTCTCCCGACACGTATGATGGTAAAACCGACCCAGCCGACCATCTGAAACATTTTTGCGCTTTCCACAATCTGCGTGACGTGTCGGACACTATCTAATGCTGCGTCTTCCCGACAACGCTTCGAAGGCCAGCACGGACATGGTGGTACTCCTTGAATCCAGCATCTATCACCAATTTTGACCAACTAGGAAGACATTTCCTCGCCCATTTCAGTAGCTGCAGAATAGCCACTAGCTTAATGGCGATCAAGCAATACCACGACGAGACGATTCGCGATTACCTCAAGCGTTTCAACGTAGCCGCTCTGAAGGTCCGAGACCTAAATGACGAATGAGCCATCCAAGCCTTCACAATGGGCGTTCGGCATAAGTACCTAAAATATGCTTTGATGGATGCCCAACCTACAAAGCTGTACCAGCTTTACGAGAAGGCTCAGAAATATGCGAAAGTCGAGGAAATAGAAATTGCGAGTCGACGAACTGAATCCTGGGACCGTGAGCAGAGAAGAAGGTGGGGACGAAGGCCTAGTCGGTTAGCCGACCGCCCTGGAATCCGACCCTAGAAAGAGATGCCAGCCAGTATATCACAATAGAGCCCCACCAGGAAATGAACATGGCCCGCTCCGCATGCGAAATACGAGTCCTACACGCCTCTAACGACTCCCAAATCTCAAATTCTTAACGCTATAATGAAATAAGGGCTTCTCAAGCACTCGCCTCCAATGAAAGGCGATCACATCATGTGTAACCCTGAAAAGCAATGTAATTTTTACAACGACATCGGGTATGCCACCGAAGACTGCTTGAGCTTGAAAAATGCCATCAAGTCCCTGGTGAGAAAGGGTGCGATCAAGTAGTTCATAAATAAAGAACCACACGCCAAGGATCGCACATGATCCCCAAACGAGTGCTGGGAGACTGCCCCCAAACGACCTGTCGTTGGCATCATAAGCATCATCGTCAGTCCGGCAGAGACTTGGGCAGCCAGCAAGTCAAAACACAAGTCCCACCTCCGTTCTGTAATGGCGGTTGACATTGCTCCCAAGGCATTAAGCAAACCGATTGGGTGATCCATTTTAATGACACTGACTCACAGCTCCTATCTGATCGCGGAAATGATCTCATCATCGTCTCCGCCACCACAGGCAACTACCAGGTCCACAGAATCCTTATCGACAACGAAAGTGCCGTGGAAGTTCTGCAGTGGGATGCCTTCCTTCGCATGGGCTTTAGTGCGGGCGACCTGACCCCATCACCTCCAATATATGGATTCGCCAATCAACCAATACCCGTCATGGGGACAATTACACTCCCAGTAACCATGGGTGAAGGGGAGCACACAGTGAACACTTTGGTCGACTTCCTGGTTGTCGACCAGCCTTCTGCTTACAACGCAATCATCGACCGACCATTGATGAAAAAGATAAAAATGGCCACCGTGGTCTACTGCTTGACGGCAAAATTCCCTACACCAACAGGGATTGGATATATGCGTTCCGACCAACGAACTGTTCGCCAATGTCACCTGTTGTCAATTGAATTAGCCACTCACCAGCCAACCACAATCCACGACAATGCCTCCAAACCATCAGTTCATACTATCACGCCTGCACAACTAGAAGTAATCAACCTGGAGCAACTAGACGCTAAGGATGGTTTCCATGACCAGAAGCTTCAGCAGGCCAAAGACACTGAAAAACTAGCTCTTTACGATTCGGATTCGAAGTTAGCTACCAGTGTCGACTCTTTTCTTGATGCTCAAGAAAAGAACCTCCTCATAAAATTCCTCAAAAAAAATGCCGACATGTTCGCTTGGTCTGCATTCGCCTTCTCACCCCTCAGCAGCAGTTCAGCTATCTCAGTCATCCTCTTCTCCTTAATTTCCTTTAAAGACACCTCTAGCTTCGCGTTTACCTCCTTCTGCTTCACAACTTGGGCGTCCAGCTCTATTATTTTGGACGCTTGAAGGTTGAACTTCTCCTACCAGTTAGCCATTTGGCAAGTATACGCCGTCTGGCAGTGAAGTGCCTCCACCAGCCCTATCATGGCTGCATTCAGGTTTTGAGCCAGACTCCTCCTCGATAACACCTCCCTGTCTGCAGTCGCCACTCCCTTTATCGCCCACTTTAAGGCAGCCTCAAAGTCTGGCACCCGTCCGTTACGAAGAATGCCAGGCCCACTCAAACTTGGTGCCCCACGGTTCACCCGCGGCCTCTTAGACGTGGTACTTGGCTGCGAAGCTTCCCTAGGTACTGGCCCATCACTTAACCTGACCATCTCTACACCAGGCTGAGACGCGGGTACACCAGCAGCTGTCGCAGAAGACATAGGCACAGTAGCCTCCTAGCGACCAGTGGATGCCACACCAGCTTTAGCCTCAGATTGCTTGCCCACCTTTCTCTTTTCCTGTCTTTGACGCGCAGTCGCTCTTTCTGCAGCAGCCTGCTTAGCCACTTGCTCCACCAATGTTGCCTGAACCGAGTCCATTCCTGCACAACAGATAAAACATTTAAGTTAGTACCATCATACATTTTTCCATAATTACGAGTGACTAGAACAAATACCCTCTTCTATTTCCTGAATCGATAGATGATCGCCACCATCCACACTACCCGCCCACTCATCACCACTTGCCCCCAAACTCCCTTCGACATTATAAACTACCAAATCCCCAATCCCCTCCCCTTCTTCTGTATCTTCTATTCCCTCTTTTGCTACATGCTCCCCTAAAAACATAACATCACATATCAGCATCTCTATTCAACAAACACACACATGCCAATCTCACATTTAAGCAAACACACATTCACATCATACCTCTCTGATGTCATAACAAAAGTCGTCGCCTCCATTGCTCAACGGGATGCACTAGCCCTTTTGGCACGTCCTCCAAATCTCGCCCCAAACATTCTCTTTGGATGTTGTGGAACGTCAAGTATATCCTGCTGCTCACGCATCCGCTGCCAGTCCTCTCGTTACTAGCCCTCGATCTCCTACCCCACCGAACTGGAAAACCTCATTCTGTGCCCGCCCTCTTCGTTACCATAAAGAATTGGTCCTGCCGTATATACGCATTCGACGGTAGGTCCACCACTATCTGACCTCCCTCCCTTGATTGTAAATAATAAAAACAGGGCTCACCCTGTTTCAAAAAATACAACTCCTTCACCACCCCAATTGATGGTCGCTACCCCTTCTCCTTGCACACTAGAAAGTAAGTCAATAGGATCACCCAACTGTTCAGTTTCAATTGATTGGGCGACAAATTGTGCACCTCCAGTAGCTCGCAGAAGAAGGGCTCCAGAGGTAGGTGAAACCCAGCCTTGAAAATGTGCAGGTAGAACGCTGCACTGTTCACTTCAGCAAATATCGCTCACTGCAGTGGCTCTGCCTCCGCAATCTGGTACCTCTCCAGATTCACCCCTATCATATATCCACTGCGATACCACCTGCATGTTTATTGACCCGACATGCATGTCCATAGCTTCGGTGTCCACATCGGTGATCTCCTTCTCAAGCACTTTTACGGCAATCGCCTCCTCAGCCTTACCTCCACTAGACCTTTCATCCTTTTGATCGCCACTCTGTGCGGCGACCACTTTTCTTATCTCTTCCTCCTCCTCCTCCAACACTACATGACCAGACATCTCCCCCTGCATCAAATGCCCCATTATCGCCCTTACCTCGTTACCTACTTTAGAAACTCACCCTTTCTCCTCAAACAAGCTATCTCACCTTCTACTATGCTTTCTCTCTTTCAAAAACATGGAAAAACTCCTCAGCCCCAGACCCCATTATATAACCAAACAGTCTAGACTCTTCCTATTCCCCCATCACCACGTGTTGCCACCTCATTCAGCGACATAACTGCACCACCCTAGCACTCTGCCCTCAATTGACACATGCCCTCCCTCGCCGTTTCGTATCCCCCAAAATGCGCCCTTACAAATCCCCTGTCAGGACACGTGTTCCCATCTCATTCCTTCTCCCTTTCCTATGCCCCTTTTTTACCCTGCCATTACTGTCACCATTAATAATGACAGTTGTACCTTCTCATCTCCCGCGCGTTAGGCCCCAAATGCCATGCGCCAACTCCCTCTCACACATGTCTAAAATGTCGAATCACTTTATGATCGTCTTTTTGGACTGCAGGGGAGACAATTGTTATACCTTTATGTACGGCGATCACCAAACAGTCACCAGTCCACTGTTCCTCCGAACGGGCGATCGCCAAACAGTAACCATAAAGTCGATTGCCCAACAGCACCTGACATCGATATGACCTCTCTGACAACGACTTAAATGAGGAGTTGACATCTACTGAATGGCGGCCGACTGACGGAGCCGACCACTAGGCACCGTAGCCTGACACCTAGCTCGGCTTTGTCATATCACTACCAAATCACCTGATACAATGTCTCCAAACAACTCTTATAAAAGGGGCAAGCATGCCCAAAGGTAAGGATTACACTCTAGAAGCACATATACACCATTATACAAAACACCCATCTGACTTAACCATCGGAGAGGGCTCCCGGAGTAGAAATTTCGGCTTCCTCCTGACTCTCTCTGTATTGCAGGGTCCTGCCCGACTTCCGGTACCCACGAAGAAAGCATCAACAGGCCCCTTTCGGTGGAATATGAAAATGAGATCGTTGCGGTTAGTGTTTATGTGTTAACCGCAGCTAAATGTATTTGTAGTCAAGTTATGTTAAATTTAATTATAGTATTAATATTATTTATATTTATTAAAGTTTAAAATATAAGTTATAAATTTTATTTAAATCTATTTAAATTTGTAAATTTGTAATTTAAGTTTATTTAAAATTGTTCATATTACATTTTTTAATTTATTTTTTTGAAAAATATTTTTTGAATTTAATATTTGGTAATTTAATAATTTTTTATTAAATTTTAAAATATAAAAAACTTAACATATTTTTAATATTTGCATTATGATATTATATATTTAATTTTATATGTATAAATAAAAATTATATTATATATAAAAATACAAAATTATATTATATATATAAATATAAAATTAATATTTATTATATAATTGAAAACGGATCAAGCCAGGTCAAGCTTGGGCTTTAACTATTAGAGCCAAGGCCTAATCTTTTTTTAAAGGATCTTTTTTTTATCCAAGCCCATATTTTAAATTTAATATTTTTGCTTAAACCTTCTCAAATATTGGGTTAACCTTTAAATTTGGATAGATAGTTCGATCTTTGAACACCTTTAGCAGCAGTTCAAATTTTTTTTTTATTTTTTGGATTCTAAATTTATTTCTATTTGCAAGTTTAAATTATTATTTAAAAATATAAAAATATTATTTTTATATTAATATCTATATACTTTTATAATTTAATTTTAAAAAATAATTATCTTACTATATGAATAATGATTTGAGATGAGCTGAGCGGATATGAATTATTAAAATATAAGCTTAGGCTTAGCTCTCGAGCAAGTTTTATTGTGGTATATTCTGCCACTATGTGGACCATTTGGCTTGCTACAATCGAATGTGTATTTCAAAAAAAAAAAAAATTGACGTTGAGGAATCCGTCTTTCTATATAAGTTGAGGTCTTTTTTTTTTTTTTTTTCCGATCAATGTGATTGAAAATTGTAATGTGGTTGCTGAGTCTAATTTAGTGGAATTCTAGGGAGTTTTGTCCACAGGGCAACATTCTTAAATTTAAAGTTGATGGATTGTGACAGGGAAATTTAGTCTGGCCGGGAGCGGCGGAGTTTTGAGGTATTTGGACCTTTAATGTAGCTAAAGTTATGGCAATAAAAACTGCTTTAGAGGTTTTTACGGTATCCCATAGTGTAACAAAAAGTGTCAGAAATTAAGCCCCACTCAAAGATTGCAATCTCTTGGGTATTGAAAAAAAAAAAAAAAAAAGAAAAGATGTGGTCTGGGAAGGAATGGAAGACTTCATTGACAAGTCAATAAATTTAGTAAGAACAGTGGATTCCGTTCACATTTTTTGGGAAGCAAACTCTTTTGCCCGGCTCTTTTGCTAAACTGGGTTTTGGTAAGTTTTGAGCTATTTCTATGCATGGGTGTAATTATGTATGTTTCCAAGGGTGGTTGTGGTGTTGTCATAAGCTGTGATAGGTGTGAGGGTTTTGTACTTTAACTAGTGCTTAGTTCTCGTGTCAATGTCAAATAAAGTTGAATGTTGAGAAATCGAAAGATTAATGTAGCAAGGGTAAAATCGAAAGATAGTAAAATTATATAATATCAAAATAAAAACGTTTGTATATTAGTGAATGATTAAAATTAGAGAGATTTAGATCATAATTTGTCTGTGTTACATTCAAAATAATAAAAGTAACATTTTTTTAAAAAAATAATTTTATTTGTATGTTGTTGTGAGAGTAAAATTTTTTATAAATAATTTTATTTAATTTTTTATATCTTAATATATTTTATGACATAATATGAAGACAATGATATAATATAACACAAATAAATAACTATATTTAAATAAAATGAATTGTTAATGTATGAAAATTTATATTAATTATTAATACTTTAAATACGATTATGATATAAAAAGATAATACAAACACGATAACATTGACATAAAGTATCAAATAATTTAAATAATGTAAATTAGACTTATAATAAAGGCTTATTATTATTTGTCACATGGCAAGTAATTCGAATAGTACTACTTGACTTGATAAAATATGAAAAATAATTAAAATATAATAAAACAAAAAATATCATTAACATAACACGCGTGCATTAATGTGTAAAAATATGTAAAATACAATACAAAAAAATAATACTAACAAAATACAAATATATCAAAATCTATATATAACATATCAACAATTATATATATGTAATACCATAAATACAATTATAATATAAAAAAATTCAAATGCAGCACATGGTAATTTAATAAAAACCTTAAAAAAAACTTGCAATTAATTCCCAAGAGTCAAGCAATTTGATAGTTCAAATTAGACTCGACTATTTCTAAAATGATACTAATACACAAAAAAAAAAAAAAAAAAGTTAAATATAACACATTACAACGTAAAAAATAATACTAATAAAATATATATATTAATATATTAATAAAAAAATAACACATCAAAATTTTTTTAAAAAAATTACCCTAAAAAATTTATATAAATATAATCGTAACAATTATTAAAAAATATTATAACGCTTGGCACGAAACATGCAAAGCGGCAAGTAATTGAACCTCGATAGAGCAACTGCTCCCTCAATCGAGGGATTACTTCTATCAATTTTTATTATAGGATTTTCTGTTGAAGTGATATGTTCAGGAATTCTGTTTTGCTAGGTGGTTTGATTTGACTGAATAATATTAATTATGATATGAATAAATAAATATTTTAAAATTTATATAATATAAATATAAAATATTTTAAATATAATTATAATATTATAAAATATATAATCAATAAATGAATATATAATTTATCAAGTTTGATGGTGAGTGTATAAATAAATAAATAAAATAAATAAATATTGATTGAATATAACATATAAATATTTTTTTTTTGGTTTATTGATATTGTTCGAATATAACATATAAATAAATAAAATACCACTATTGTAATAACATAATTTTTTAAATATTTTACTGACAAATATTACTCTTTTAATATTTATATTAGTAATATTATTATTTAAAATATTAATGCAAATATAATCAAGTCTTACTGTAATGTGAATATTTTTAATATTTTTTTAATATCTTTAAGGTTGGATTGAAATTTGAAATCTAAAAAATGCATGAGTAAAAAATTTTCAAAATCATTGTTAAAAATTAAATCTGCATTTCTGTATCAATACAAAGATTAATGGCACCATTTAGCATTCCAAATTAGTAACACACTAGTAAAAAATTTCATAACATCAACTACGCAAACAATTTGCCTCACTCTGTTTGCCACGTTAACAAAGTCAATACTATGTCAGCAAGTCAATATTCATATCAAAAGTTTTAATAATAAAAAATCGACACCATTATCAATTAGATTAAAAATTTTAAATCAACATAAATGAATGGTCCAATTTATATAAAATATAGTAAAGAGACTAAAACTTTGAGTCAGTACAAGTATCGCTGGCAAAATTAGTCCATTTAAATTATCTAAACTCGCATCCTAAGATTTCATATTGTAAAACAGTTATTAAAAATTTTGCTAGTAATTTGATCTTCATCATTTTCACATTTTAATCAGTCCTAAATTCCATCTTTGTATATCATCCATGGTTCCGTATTTATTGTGTTGGGGGGGGGGAGGGGGCCTTGATACTAAAGGGATAATATTTAGAGAGGCATGGGAGTTGGACTGGGCTTGGAATGGATATTTAAATTAGTCAACCCATAGTTCGGAATTAGATTGCTCTAAGATAAAGTAAGTTTGCCCAAAATTTAGCGCCAACACAATTTTGTTTAATTAGAACAATCCCTAGAAGGAAGAAGGGCAAATACAGCCCAATTGCATGCCTTAATTCTGCTCAGTGAATAAAAATCAAAGAAAATATACCGACTTTCCCTAATCATATTTTATTTGTAAATGAAAAAATTTTTGGTAATATTTTTTTGAATATTCTAAATTATACTCTCGATATATTTAAGCTGTAGAGGGATCTAATTATTTGAAGTGTATTATAATTAATTAATGTGACAGGAACTAAAGAAAGAACTTTCATCCAAATTTAAAACTCAATTTTCTACCTATAATTATTCATTTATTTATAGTTTTGGTTTCAAGATAATGCTTACCAAGCTTTTATATGAACGATTGCTTAACGGATCAAGATGCTATTCATCTATCTTATTATTTCTTAAACTTGATAACACTTTGATTGATGCTTCTGACCGGTTAAATTACATGTGAAACAGCATAGTCAGATCAGACTCTCAACAGCCGAATTCCTCTAAAAAGAAAGAAAAAAGATCCTTCATTTCCTTCAATTTTCTTTCTTTTTCTGATTTTCATCCAAACAAAATGATTCCATAGTGCCACTACCAGAAAAAGTCTTTGAGAGGAAGGGCAAAAGCATACTAAATTAAACAAGGCTCCTGATGGATCATATACAAAGGAAGAAAATTAAGCGACCATGCATATCTATTAAAGCTTTAGCCGATTGATCTCGATTTCTTCACTAAAGCAGTAAGTTCCTTCATTCATCAAACTCTCGGATATGGGTTATTTGATCTCTGTTTCAAGGAAAACCCAGCAGCCAACTCAGCAAATTTTCCGATTCCACAAAGTTGTTGATAGCACTATTCCGCTCACCGATCAGCTCATTCCTTTTCGTCTCCAGCAACCTTAGGCTTGCCTCAGTCTCTGCGGCATCCCTTCTGGTTGCCATTAGAGAATCAACCAAGACCCTTTTCTCCTCCATCTTATTTGCCAACTCAGTTTCCATCATCTTAATCCGAAGAGTTTCTTTTGCTTTCTGAATATTCAAAACCATAAATAAACTATTTTACAATTAATTAAAAAAATGTACATGTAATCCATCAAAATCAATAATTAATCACACCATACCTGGATGCTGAATTTGTACAGTTTTTTTCGAACAAACGATCTTGTTCTTCCCCCTTTTCCTTTTGCTTGCAGTGCCAACAAATAACGATTTAAGTCAAATAGAAGAAATAAATCGACAAAAGAAATAGTTTGATATCAATTATTTCTCTTCTTTTTTTCTTTCTTTGATAAGGATGCCAAGCATATATATGACCATTGTTAAAGAATCAATACTAAAAGAAAGACTGACAATTAATTTTTTTATTTAATTTATTTATTGTAAATTAGTTAGACATGCTACTCAATTTCATATTAAATAAGGCAAAGGTTGGAATCAAAGTATATTTTTTTCAAATTCATATTCATTTTAAATTTTATATGAAATTGTTTTATCTTAAAAATTTTAGTTTTTAAATTATCTTAAAAATAAATCAATTTATTTGGTACAAACAAACAATTAAAATGTATATTCATTTTTTTCTTTATTAATTATTTTACATTAATATTAAAAAAATAATCTTTATAATAATTTGATATAATTTTGCACACGAAACAAATTTTACATGTGAATGCAAATTTAATTAATATAAATTTTATTTATTTTATTTATTTTTAAAATATAAAATTATATATTAAAAATAAATAAATTAAAAAGTATTTACATGCAAACACATCTTTGTTTTTAAAAACAAACAATTTTTTTAGGAAATAGAAAAAATTTTCTTGCTCACCGGCGAGACTTGTGATGAGCCCAAGCGAAGACGAAGCTTTTTTCTTACCAAGTTTCTCGTATGAACTGCAAGAGGATTGGAGTGTCATATAATCAAGTACATAGTAGGAATTAAAAAGTACACGTGGTTTTTT
>JBBYHK010293768.1:10100-27124 GCA_038382065.1 Adansonia grandidieri | reverse complement strand
TAATAATAATAATAATAATAGCTTAAATAACTAAATAGCTATGTTATACTATATAATATTATATTCCAAAAATTTCATTATTTATTCAATATAAGAAAAACGTGTTCATCCAACTCACGGAAATGTCAGCATCGATCATGCCTTGCCTTGATTCACCTATATATGTATATATGTGGTGTCAACTCATTTTTGTATTATATTAATTAATTCATAAAAAAATAAAAAAAAAATTGGTTGCATAAGCTCATATAATTGTTGAGAGACTTTTGAAATTTGGGTATAGTGGCGTGGTATCCATGTACAAAAATTTGGGATTTCTGTCCTCTTATCTCGTGAAGATTTTTCTTCCACTTAACAAATTAGATTTTTCAACTAAAAAATTCATTTCATTTTCGAGAGGGATGGTGATCATCATGGCCTACATTTTTAAATGTCCAATAACACATTATATATATATAAAGTCATTTGAAGTTAGGGATTTAAATTTTATTCCTAAGTACTTTGAAGGTCAATATATTTTAATTTAAGAGTTTAATTCAAAATCTAAAATTACAACCTCACGAATAGATGGGAATAACGTGCAAAAAAATTGATGGTAATTGTATTCAAAGACAACATAAGGAAGAGTTCTTCTCCTAATTTGGATAGGAAGCTTCTTCAACTGTACTAAAAATAGGTTTTTTAGATGTTCCGCAATTTACCTAGAGATTTTCATATTTTTCGATCAAAACTCTGATATTTGAAAGTTAACTAGACTCTGACTAATGTGGTTTGAGTCAAGTTGGCTCACTATAGGGATAAAATTCTTTTCTATTCACAAAGCTCAAACTCAAGATCTTATTTAAGGAGAACAAGTGCCGAACCATTTGAACCGACCAATATTAATGAGATTTACATATTTTAATTAATTAATAGGGCTCGTAATAATAATAATAATAATAATAAAAGATTAGTTAACCAGGTCATCTAAATTCCATTACTATATTTGATTATAATTATAAGTTGCAAATGCATAGATTTGGATTGGAATTTTTTGGAATCATATAAGCTCGATTTTTTAAAAATTTTGGATTTAATTTTTTATGAGTTTGAAAACTTCAAGTTCGGATAATTTTTGAATTAAAATTTGAGTTTTTATAAATTTTCAAATTGAAGTGATTTTGTATTTAAATAGTATTTATTTCATGTTTAAATTATTTTCAATTCAAATTATCTTAGATTCAAATGATCTTTAATTTGAATTTGAACCGTTTTAAATTTAAATTTAAAAAAAAAACCGAATATCAAATAATAATATTAAAAATTAATATCTTTTAAATTATTTTATAAAATATTTTTTAAACAAAATACATATTTAAAATTTTTTCTTCCACACTAATTCAAATTTCATTAAGAAAAAAAGAGAAAAGGGTAAAGGCCGCCGAGGAAACATGTTTGGGCGAGTAGAAAAAACGAAGTGTGTTTTCTAGCCCGAAAATCTACTGGGAAAAGTGAAAGGAAAAGCCCAAACCTTTTAGTCTTTTCCTAATCTTTCCTTCCCCCTTATCTACAGAAAGCTGATCGCCATCGTCGTCACCATCTAAATTCTTCGACTCCTTCAGTTTAGGGAAAAACGAAGCATTTTTCGGACACATTTCTTCTTTTTTTCCCCAAACGGCTATGGCGGGAACTGCAACCTTCAATATCTCATCAGCTACTTCCATCTTTCGCTCTTCGTCTTCGCTTAAATTTTCTTCAAAGCCATTGCTTCATCCAATGCGTTTTTCTCCAAAAATGCCCTCTCCTTGCAGAATTTTCAGTACTTTTTTGCCCCTTTCCCGATTCATTTTCTGTCTAATTTAAACCTTTTTAAAATACCCATTTTTTTTTAAATACTGTAATTTAATTTGGTTGCAGGGATTTACGCTTTGTCTAGTAACGATATCAAAGTGGGTACAAACCTTGAAGTTGATGGAGCTCCTTGGCGAGTTTTAGGTACTTTTTTTTTTCTGTTTATTTATGCAATTATTATTTACTACTTCGTTTAACTTGACTATAGCATTTGCTTTGTTATTAGTTACTAAGTAGTTTAATTTGCTGTATTTAGTCTTTCTGATATTAAGTTTGGCTGTTGGATTGTCTCTTTCTAGAGTTTCTTCATGTGAAACCTGGAAAAGGGGCCGCATTTGTGAGGACCAAAATGCGCAATTACATAACGGGAAACACTGTGGAGAAGACTTTTAGAGCTGGAAGTACGGTAATCTTTATTTGACACTAAACTGATGTATCATTTGGCTCTACGCTTATTCATTGCCACTTCAGCTTACACTATGCGGCAAATAGTGTTTAGAGGTCTAAAATATGCTGTGATGTTTCTTATGGAGCAACTTATTTCAATTTAAAAGATTTTGACCTTGTTATGTTGAGGATAAGACTGGCATATTTTGGACTAGGGAGGTTCCTTGTCTTTGGCAGCATCTTGTCTTCTGCTGACATTGCTCCTTTGTTTCAATTCAATTACGATGCCTTTAGCAATACTTGCATTGTATGAATATGGTTTTTTTTCCCCACATGCCTTCTCATATATACTTGTTTTTACAGATTGATGAGGCGAATGTTTTCAAGGAAACCAAGCAGTTCACATACAAAGATGGTTCCCAGTTTGTCTTCATGGACCTGGTATTTTTCGGTATATTCATATAATACAACTGATTAGATACCGTAGATAAACGAATGACATAGCTTATGCCTTTGATATCAGTCTACTGAAAATTTGGGCAAATTTCATTAGTTTATGTAGTCATTAGTAACAAGTTATCTTCTGCCTGATCAATAGTCAACTATCCTCATGTTGATTCTTATAATGGAATTAGTTCATGCTCCTAGTACTAAGAAGATTCAATAACTATGCCCATTTAGTCTTTTCTCTTTAACAATTGTATTGAAATGTTATCTTATTTCTTTTCCCATGTAATATCAGTTTTATAATGATGTTTTAACTTCTCACAGAACACATTTGAAGAAACCCGTCTGAACGAGGCAGATGTCGGGAACAAGACAAAGTGGCTGAAAGAGGGAATGGACTGCAATTTGCTCTTCTGGAATGGAAAGGTATTTTATAATTTCTCTTAGTTCACGTATCTCCTGCTCATTATTTGAATATTGAGGTTTTTGATATATATTATAGATTTATGCTCTTATTTTGAAATCTGTGTTCAAGACAGTGCTGTTTAGCACTTATAAAGACCGAGCTAGCTACCTCTGGTAGATACTAAGCTGTGTTCCTGTAGCCATTAACATTTTATATATTCTTATAATGACTTATCAGTTTCATATTCCTGTATGTGTGCTGGTCATGGCATCCAGTAATCAGTAGCAAAGATTAGCATTGATACCATGCACTGCTTGTTACTGCCGATGATGTTTATCTATCTGTACTTTCTTGTAGGTTATTGATTTTGAGCTCCCAATCACGGTTCAACTTACCGTAGTTGATGTTGATCCCGGCCTCAAAGGTGACACAGCTTCAGGTAATATAATATGGCTTCTCTCCAAGGTCCTAACACCTAATCCATCGTGTTACCGGTCTAAATTGTGAATTTCGGACAACCTATAACTTAGTAAGATGCAAAGGGTGAGTAAAGCCCTAATGCCGTATCTTGAATTGAGAGTCATGTAGATATGTGCAGTTGAAGACCTCTAATAAGCTCTATAAAACTGACTATTAATTGTTTTATTTATGAAATTCCTGAATATTAGTCCACTGCTTTTCCTTTAATGAGTTTCCTTCAAACGGAAAACAAGAAAAGACTCTACATCTATCATGTGATAACCCTTATCTTTGCTGCCCTTTTTGATTCTTTTATTTTGATCTTTTTGCAAGTTGCAACATTTCTCTTTTAGCCTTCTTTGGCGTAATCACTTAGAGAAAAATAAAATTTTGACACAGGTGGATCCAAACCGGCAACTCTTGACACAGGCGCCGTTGTTAATGTTCCGCTATTCATTAATATAGGTGATCAAATATTGGTGGATACAAGAACGGGGCAATATATGAGCCGTGCATAAGTTTTGGTTTGGCAATATTTGTTTATATGAAATATCATTTAACAGTGCCAGATTGTTCTACCTTAAAAATTTATTAAAGGAATTTGCACCAGCCCAAGGTGGACTAATGTGCGGTTGCTGGCAATAGCTTCCAAGTACAATTATATGGTTGTAGATTTTTTGTGCATTTAATATAAGCAGGAAACTGTACATCTATGGCCTGGCTGAGGGTTAAAACAACTTATCCGTTTCTTGATTTCTTTCATAATAATGATAATGACAATAAAAAAGATATCTGCAGTTGAATGGCAATCATAATTTCTAAAATTAGCATACAGGAAAGATCATTTTTGAACAATCTTGCCATCATCTTCGTGGAATCCTATGGGGGACTATACCCTGCTTCAAGGCAGCACCGTAGACATTACATGCGCCCAACAACCGGCCCTGTTGATTCAATTTCTTAACCAAGATGTCATAGGATGTTCTACTTGGGATTTTGCCATTTTCAAACATGGCAACCAAGACTACCAATGCCTCACGAATCTTTCCTTCCATACAAAGCGCTTGAATTACATTATTGAAGGTTATAGTCCTAGGAATGTACCCCATTCCAATCATTTGCTGCAAATGGTACAGAGCCTCCTCCATTTTCCTTCCTATACAAAGGGTTCGAATCACAAAGCTATAAGTACTATGGTCAATGATAGAGATCCGATTCCTCATTTTCTCGAACACGTGGTAGGCATCTTGAACCAGGTCTTCTTCTTCCCATGATTTCATGCATAAACCTCTAAGCAAAGTGCTCATCATCCTTTCTTCCACTTCAAAACCGATGCCCACCATTTCTTTATACACCCTTAGTGCTGCCCTTATTTTTCCCCATTTCAACAGCCCACTCAAGAAGGTGTTGTAGCTAATGCCATCGGGCATGCAATTTTTCTCTTTCATAAGCTTTAACACTCTAAAACCCTGGTGTGGCCTCCCTTCTTTACTATAGCCAGTGAACAGAGTGTTAAAAGTGACCACATTTGGTGCTAACCCCATAACCAGAGCCTGGTTGAGCAATTCCATTGCCTCATCTGATCTACCCACTTTACAAAAACCATCCATAATTGCTGTGTATGAATAGATGTCAGGTCTTACTGATTCTTTCTTCATATTCATCAACATATCATAAGCCTGCTCCACCTTCCCTACATAACACAATCCCTTTAACAAGCAATTGTATGTTTGGACAGTTGGCTTGCACCCAATTCTAACCATAGATTCAAAAACTTGAAAAGCATTCTTCAATTTGCCTCTTTTGCACAACGAATGAATGAGAATTGTATATGTTATCACATTTGGACAATACCCATTTTCCATCATGTGGTGTAAAACACGTAGAGCTTCATCGAGGTCGTTTTTCTTGCACCAGCACCTAATGATGATGGAAAATGTCCAACAATTTGGTGCTAAAGCTAAACCAGATGATGCTGCTACATTGGAGAAGAGCTCCAAGGCTAGATCAGGCTCATTTGCTGTAACCAACGCCATTAACAGACCATTGAAATCAGAAAAGGTCCAATGGCCAGCATCCTTCTCCATGATGCTGAGAATTTCACTGGAGACTTTAAAGGATATTGCTTTGATTTTATCCAGGAAATTTACAACCCGAATTCTACCAGTTCTCTCATCAAGATGCAAGC
Source organism: Adansonia grandidieri (assembly GCA_038382065.1). NCBI lineage: Eukaryota > Viridiplantae > Streptophyta > Magnoliopsida > Malvales > Malvaceae > Adansonia > Adansonia grandidieri. The sequence goes on along the minus strand of JBBYHK010293768.1, from coordinate 21,407 downwards.
TTTCTATGGAGCTTCTGTAGGCGGAAACGAGGCAGCCTGATGATGTTATGACGCTGGGATTTTTGGAAGGCATAGATACCACTGCAAGAACCCGAAGCTTGCGATGATGGATTATTTTGGTATTGCAGAAAATGGAAGGATTATGAGATACAGGAGAATCAACTTTATATGGAGAAGCCATTACAAAAAATATATATAATGACACAGAAAAAGAGGAAGAAACGGAGATGGAGGGCAAAACGCAAAATCAGCTGGGTGGCAGAAAAGGGAGCAAACAGGGAAAAAGCTCCATAATCCTTATCCAGAGCCAATTTATAAAGACTATCCTAAACTTCACGAGACTGCAAATAAAATTATATATATATATATATATATAAAGCTTTTGATGGCTAAAAATGAGATAAAAGTACTTTTAACGTACAATGATTTGACGTAAAATTGTTAAAAGTATTTAATTTAATATATTAAAAAAATTCTATAAAGTCAAAATTTAAATACTTTCCTCTTTAAAAACAGTGATTGAACTGTAAAAATTATAGTTTTTTTTTTTAATTTTTTAACTTGAGTTTTCAAATTATAAATTTAATAATAAACATTAATTTTTACTAATTTAATATTATTATTAAAAAAATCATAACTTTTAATAAAAAAAAAGTCATAGCAACAAAAAATATTAAACACGGCCTTAAGATCGAGCGTTTTGGTTAGGCTTAAGTAGATGTTATTTTCATTGTAAAATTATACTTTAGAGTATTTTAATTTAAGTAGTTTAAATTGTACTTAAGTAAGTAATTTAAGTAACCCCTGTTATTTATTTATTTGTTTTTGTTATTATTATTATTATTATTGTTATTCCTAAATAAATTTTTAACCCAATCGCGTGGAACATAAGCTTTGGCGTCGATTGAATTCTGAATTTTGTAGACTTTCTTCCGTTTTTTGCTTTCTGATTTCTTTCGAGTTGGTTACTGTATTTTCTTTCTTTCTTTCTTTCTTTCTTCCTCTCGGAGGTGTCTATTCAACGAAGCTCCTTTTCGGAATCTCATTTCCACCCTCTAAACTTCAATTTCCTCATCTTAATCTTCGAAACAAACAAAAGGAAAAGAAATTATTATTATCATTTTTGTTATTATTATTTAGATGGCGATGGATAGAAATGCAATTACGACGGCGATTTTATTGTTTTTAATCATAGTCGATGTTTCTAATGCTTCTTCGTCGTTTTGGAAGCTTCGATACTTAGCCGATGAATCTTCATCAAAGAACGACACCACTGATGCAACGCCGCCTGTAAATTTCCCTTTCGTTCTACCTTATCTATCTCTATCATTTATTATTTTATTTACTACTTTCGTTTTTTTTATTCGTCAAGCATTTAGTTTGTTTATTGTTGGGATTTTAGAGCTCTCCTTTGCCCAATCCTTTATCGGGTTCGGGCGCCAAGATATCGGATTCTAAACGTGATAATTCAACGAAATTGGATCCGAATTCGTTGAGTGAAGCGGATTCTGTGACTCCACCTCCAGATGACAAGAAAGATCCAACACCAACGGGTAAACCCGAGAAGGTGAGTCCGTCTCCTCAAAAGGAAAAAGATAACGGAAACAATTCAAATTTAACTTCAAATTCGAAGAATGATAAGACAATGGAGGAAAATGATGAGAAGAAAAAGAATGTAGATATTGGAAAGAATCCAAATAGTACGGACACTGAGAAGGGAGCTTATACAAAGGAGGATAAGAAAAGGAAGACGAAGAAGAAGTCAAATGCGGATGAAAATGATTCCAAGTCAGGGGTTGCTGAAACATGTGATGGCGTAGATAGTAGATGCGAAGACCGAAACTCGTTGACTGCCTGCATTAAGGATTTTGGAACTGGTAATTCATATTGCTCTTTAAGGTTTTTTTTTTTTTTTTTCTTTTTTTAAATTGGTTGTTAGGGTGGTTGGGTGGAATTCTAAGGAATAAAAGGTGATTTGATGCTTAGATGGATAAATGACCTAATGATTTGTGCTGTTGCCTTTATTAGAGAAACAACATGCTTATAGAAGTGGAATTGAGTATGCATTACTTGCGTACTTGCGTAATTATGTGCGTGAAACTCATCAATTATTTGTTCTTAATTCTGTCAATTGGAGCAATAATATACCGAGGCTAGTTGCATTTTAGAAAATGGTTGAAAAAGTGGAGTTATGAACTGTTTGTAACTAAAAAAAATTGTCTCATAACTGTGTAACAATGCAGGGGTATGGCGAGTGTATCCATGGACAAATTATTAAATCTGCATCTGGCTATGCCATCCATGAATAAATTGTTGAATCTGATCCTTAAGTGCTGCTATCCCATCTCTCTTAACTCCGGGCTTTTGCTGTAGCCTTGTATTGGGTTGATTCTTTAAGTTTGGACTTTTCTTGTGGGCAATTGGGTGAGTGCTTAGTCTAAGTCAACTACTGGAATAGATTATATGTAGAATTACAACTGAAGTAATTGTTTCTGTTGTAATCATTTAAATTGTTGAAAATCAACTGCTAATTTAAACGTTAAAGAACAATCAAATTGAGAAGAAAAAAGAAAATCTCTGTGTTCTATTACAAAGGCTATCAACACTTTTCCCTGGGAAACAAAGTCCAATTAGGCCTTGTAGCTAGTAGATAGGCGCCCAGGATTGAGCTAGTTCTATCTGTTCTTTTCTTTTTTCCCCTTGTCCTTTATTTAAAATAGAAGAAACTGGAGGCAAAGATGATAATATCTTCTGCAAAGCATGGATGGCAGGAGGAAATAACTTTCTTTTGTTTTCCTTCGAAGTTATTGCTGTAAGGTACTCTCTATTTTAGTTTGTCGGTGTAATGTTCTACCGCTAGAGATTATCTATATGTTCTCAGGTTTTCATTCATTTTTAAAAGCATAGCAATATATCAGGGGAAGGAATTTGGAGGCCAAAACTTTCATGAGAAAGTTACTGTTTCTTAATTCTGTGTGCTTTATCAGCGTGATACCCATTCTGTTTTCTTTCTTAGTTTGCGAAAAATCAGGGATACAGTGAACATGTTTTTATGACATGTTGATTGATGGCAATAGAGAATCCATATAAAAGCATAGTGATCGATACATCTTAATTCTTACACTTCCTGATGGGAGAGTAATTAATTTGATTTCCTTTTTTCTTTCCAGGGTCCAAAAAACTGGTTGTTCTGGTCCATAATAGCGGAGAAAAAATATTGAAAGTCAGTCTTGCCGGCCCTTCTGGGGAATCTCTTCACATGGGACTTAGAGTACCAAAACATGGTACTGAAAGGGTATTGTCTTTTCTCTGTTTTCTGCTTAGTCATTTTCCTCATTATCTTTGGAATTTATGAGACCTGTTTTATGGAGGAATAAGATTCAGAATATAAAAGTTGAAGTTGCGCTTTCAAAAGTGGAAGTTCTAATCTCAACTAGGTTTCATTAATTCTTCTGGCTGTTAAACTAGGCGTGAAGTTTATCAACCGGTTATTGCTAGGAAGAGCCTAGGTTTGGCATAACAGATTCCCTCACTCCCCTTGTACTTCTTGAAATGTACACAAAAAGGTAAATTGTAGTGACAAGTAGTTGTTATCTTTAATCTGCCTAAAATTTAGGACTTTTGGTAATTCATTTCTGAGATAAGTGAATAAAGGAAAAAGGAAAAAAAAAATAAGAAGATGTTTGTTCTCTGCTGCATATTGGTGGATGTCAGGGACCCTTACTGTAGTGAATGATTAATTGATTACGTAGCTTGCTAGAAAGGACCTTGTTTAGCATTTTACCTAATATCAAATAGTAATAAGTGTAGAGGTAAAACCTAAATAAAAAGGCATAAGATAACCAACAAAACTTTCTCAATTGGTTTGGGTTAACTTCACTTAAGAGTCCCCTTAGTAGGCCAATACTAGCAACTGAAACCAACAGGCCCCTTATGAGTTATGTGAACAAGTGAACAACGAATAAGGGGCAATCAGCAAACAATGCAACAAATGAGGCAATAAACAAAATTTGGGTACCATGTTAAGCAACCTACTTAAAACCAATAAGTAATGAATTGAGAGGCCAAACCTGAATGTCAATTCACATCAAATCCGAAGTTGATATTAGATGACAGCAATTAACTGGCACTTACAGAGTTGAATTTTGTACTGTATTGTGTTCAGTACTTTCAGTTCATTAGGAATAAAGATACACACTTTGACACTGAAAGATGTTCCAAAAAGTGTTCATGCTCGATACTTGTATTCCTTACCATGTTCTGATCTGTACCAAAATTAATGTGTGTATTTGCTGTTTTGTTTCAGATTAATATCTATTTGACTGTCAGCAAACCCAGTGAGCTAGTGTTGACTGCCGGAAATGGAGATTGTGTGCTTCATCTGAACCCTCTTGTATCCAAAGGAAACTTTTTCTCAAAGCTTCCTTCGTATGACAAGCTGTTGACTCCAGTAAATGGTGCGTACTTCTTGATTGTAGCAGTTGTAATTTTCGGAGGATCATGGGCTTGTTGCATGTTTAGGAAGAGGAGATGGCACGATGGCATACCTTACCAAGAGCTAGAAATGGGATTTCCTGAATCCATGGCAGCTACTGAAGTAGAAACAGCTGAAGGTTGGGACCAGGGTTGGGATGATGACTGGGATGAAGACAAGGCAGTGAAATCACCACTGGGACGAAATGTAGCGAGTATCTCAGCAAATGGCCTCACTGCTAGGTCTTCGAACAGAGATGGCTGGGAGAATGACTGGGACAGTTAGTTTTTTTTGGTAAGAAAGTGAATCACCTGATGTCATCAGTGAGAAGAGAATGGATCGATAATACGAGGAACAAGTAACTTGACATAGAAATTGTCAGTTGGTCCATGCAGTTGCCATGTTAAACGATAGCAGTCATCACGGTGATAGGAAGTCCTCGAAAGAGTCCTGTAAGACATTGTCTAGGGAGCTCAATATGTTTTTTTGGCCTTTGATCATGGGCGATCGCGCTGTTTGGTCGTGCCACTTTTTGTTTTTACTTAATGAAGTTCTCTTTATGTCACTCATTCTTTTTTTCTTTTTTTTTTTTTTAATTTCGGGGATTTTCCGATCAATTCTTTATTCTAGGTCATGAATGTGATAAGGGAGTTAGAAAATAATTACTGTTTATTGTATTTGTAGGGAGGATTACATTGCATTCTGGAAACTTCGCGAAATCAAATGTATTATCGTTTTAATTCAAGTTCTTTCTCCAAATTGACTGCTGATAACAATGGGCAATGGTTACCATATTTGATTACGGTCCTCCAAAGTGGAGACAATCGTGAATCTCAGGTTAGCCTGCATTGCCCGCGGACAGAGAGAACATAGCGTCTCCTTTCACACCCTCACCGCACCTACATCACCAGGGGCCTGCCCGGCAATATTTGACAAATATTTCACTTTGACGTCATTATAAAATCATATATAATTTAAATATATTTTTAAAATTTATATAATATGAATTATTAATATATTAAAATTAATATAAATATAAAATATTTTAAATATAATTATAATAATAAAATAAATATAGTCTAAATATACAATTTATCAAGATGCATAGCTTAGTGATTCATTGATGCGGGAATTAGACCTATTTATTAGGGCAGGTAATCCGCCCGGCTATGATCAAGCATGTATAAGATTTAATAATTTAAATTAATTTATATATTTATATAATAAAAAATTATTTTTTATTTATATTTAATTATAAATATTGAATCAAAATATTTAAAAAATTTTAATATTATTTTATATACTAAAATACTTGAACCTTATAAAAAATTATAAAAATATTTAAAACTACAAGGATATCAAATTATGAACCCAAGGTAGAAAATTAACTAGCAGCTAGCATCCAACGGCCGAGAGTGGAGAATCACAGGAGTACAGTGATCATAATTGGCATAACAAGTGGATGAGGGGGGGGGGGAAAACGTAGTTTTCATGTACCTTAACATAGCCACCACCCACAACGATTCTGTGGGCCCCACTCTAAAACACTTTTTTTTTAGATTACGTGTCATCAAAGCATTGAATCAAAAAACCTTCCCAGTTCCAATTTCCTAGGCAAAAGCACGTTGATGGCAGTGCTTTATGAGCGACGTCGTTGCAACCCAACTTATTTTTCTCAAAATCTGTTTTTTAAAGCTCCAACAAAACCCTAACAAATATTTCTCGTTCATTTCGCCCCTATCTTTCCCTTTTGTCTCATAGTAAAAATTTTAAAAATCTAAAGCTTTGGTTTACTCTCTGCTAAAGAAAATTTGGTAATCCTGGAAATGCTATCGATCAAAAATCCTAACCCTAGCTCCGCCTTGGAGCCATTGAAGAGACTGACTCGTTCTTCTGCTTCTCCAATGGCACTGTGTTTGTCGCCGTCCGTGCGGCTCCGACCGCCTTCTTGCGGAGTCTCTTTTGCCGCTTCCAAAGGGTTTGCTATCGGTTTTCGGTCACTCCATACACGGCTTTCCTTCGACCAATCCGTCGTCGCTCTCGCAGCTTCCCACGAGGAATCGGTGAGTTCAAATTCAAATTCAAATGACTTCTTTTTTTTTTTAATTGTTGGAAATAAATGATATTGATGAAATGATTTTTAATTTTTTTTGGGGTTTAGAAGCATTCAGAAATAGAAGTAGAGATAGAAAAGGATGAAGTGAAAGTGGGTAGCGAAGAAGAATCAAATGAGGCCTGGAGACAAGCTTTAGAAGCATTCAAAGAACAAGCCTTGAAGATGCAAAGCGTATCCCAGGAAGCTTATGAAATTTACTCCAAGAAAGCTTTGGTTTCTCTGACAGAAACTTCTGAGCAGCTTAAGATTCAAGCAGAAAAGGCCAGAAATGATTTGACTGAGATATTAAAAGAAATCAGTGAAGAAGGCAAAGTTTACCTCTCGACGGCAGCCGAGAATTCCCCTCCAGAGGTCAAAGAAATCGTCGAAACATATTCTTCCTTGGCCAATGATTTCAATGACATTTCCAAAGTTCTTGACTTTCACGTTGGGATACCTTATGGTATGGTATTTACATTGGATTTTTTCAGATTTATTATCGACGATTGATAGAATTATTTTACACCCTTTTATACATTTTAATATGATTTGTATTCCATTAATACAACCCTTGAATTTTATGCTTTATTCAAGATTGCATGTCAAATTTCAAGTTAATTCAAACTGTCTAACTATTTGTGTAGTAATACTAAAATTTCAGTCGTTAATATGTAGTGAAGAATATACTAATCGAAATAATAGGGTATTGGATTAACTTGAAATTTTAGGTGCATTGTGGCTAGGGGTAGATTGTTAAATCTAACAGTCATTTTTTGTAAATATTATAAAGATACAATTTTTTAAGTTCAATTTTATAAATAAAAAACTTGAAATTTCTTGTGTTTTTGGGTTTGGCAGGCTTTATTCTTTCGGTTGGGGGATTCCTTTCTTTCATGCTGACAGGGAGCATATCTGCCATTAGGTTTGGTGTTATTCTAGGTGGAGCTCTTTTGGCATTAAGCGTATCAAGTTTAAAATCATATAAAAGAGGGGAGTCTTCTCCTCTTGCCACCAAAGGACAAGCAGGTTGCTACACTTTTCTTAATTTACAAGACTTTTACATGCTTAGACAAGATGAGACGACTATCATTTATGTCTTATTAATGGGATTATGTTTGCTGCAGTCATCTCATCTATAATATTTTTGAGGGAGTTCAGCATGCTGATTCGGGTGGGGCTTCTGTCTCCGTATATAACCTTTGTTTTCCTTATTGTCTACTTACTTCTTACTATTTGTGTTGTTCTTGTTCTTTTTTTTTTTTTTCGGCAGAGATCAACTCTGGGCACCTTTTTCACAGCCTTAGTCAGGTTCATAATTTTTTTTTTTTTAATTTTAAAATTTTCTATTGTCTATTCATGGAAATTTGATGGTGCTTCTAAGTCTCTGTGGCTAAGAAGGATGTGACATTGATAAATATAAGTTTATAAACCTCGGGTTTTCTAAAACATGCTTATACAGTGAGAAATTTTCTGCTAATGATGGCAGAAAAGCAAGAATGAATATGTATAACACGTTTGAATTTTTCATTTAGCCAATAAAGACCATATTAACTTACTGTTTCATCTTTTATCTTGCTTCTTGAAGTCCTCTGGAAAAGTTCGCTGTCTTTTGCTCTTTCAAAGTTGCATGAAAATATTAGCTTTGCTGCATGTCTTAATGTTCATTAGTGCACATTTCTGTGAGATATATAAAATGCAGTTTTTTTTATTCATATATAGAGCTTTAGTTTGTGAAGGCATTTTTACGGCAGTAAAGAGAAGTTCAGGCTGTTTTACAACTTGCTTTCTTATGCAGTGGTGCGGTGGTGGCATTCTATATCTATAAGCTTGTACCAAATAACAAGCCACGATTGGAACCTGGGACAGAACATTGATGTGCTCTTTTGAGGTTAGTTTTATTGATGTGTATGTTCAGCTCTCTGTGTTTTTTCCCCCCCAAAATATGTATGCACAATAGGTTCTAATCGCTGTCTATGGACGCCGTCTAGTTCATTGTAGGAAACTTGGCTATTCATTACCTCTTTTTTTTTATTTTAATCATAAAGTTTGAATCTGCTGCATATAGAGTTGAGTCTTTTTGCCAGGCTGTGAACTTCCATTTCTGATTCCACTGTTGAAATATTCTAGTTGTCTTTTACATTTTCTGAGAAGTTTAATCTTCGGTTGACCCAGGGAGGAAAAAAATAGCATAAAAATACTGTATTGTTTTGGCTTTGAAGAAAGCAGAATTGTTACCACAAGAACAAAGCACAAACTCTTGATGCTGTATGAAGATTGTCGGCTTGCAGAATTTTAGGTTTTCGTGAGACTTAGTTTGTTGTCTTGAATTGTTGTGAATCCATTAGGATATCATATGATGATATGGAGAGGTAGTTTAAAGAATGGAGTGCTTTACGATGATGATAGAATCGTTTTGTTCTTCCCTTCTTGTCCATTCGAAGCTTTGAATAATAATAATAATAATAATAGCATATCCATTTCTTTCCTGTTAATCTTGTATAAGCAGGTGAATTTTATTGGTTCCAAGTTAGCAGTAAATATTATACTGATTGATTATATATATATATATATAATATGTTCTTGAGATATTCATCGATTGGTTTGAATTTAAGTATTATACAACATCATCCAGACTTGCTCAAGTCTAGCCTAGGTCAAAATATGGTTTTTAAATTCTATCCAAGCCCATCCATATTCAGGCCTATTTAAACTTATTCATATTAAAATTTTTTTATTTATTTAATTATATATTTTTTAAGAATTTAATCTTTAATAATTTAATTTTATTAAGATAACATATATTTTTTTAATGTTTATAATATTATATATGTTTATTTTTTTTACGATATAAATTACTCAACTTACATAAATATAAAGATAATAAAAGATATGTAATTAAAAAATTAGTTAGATGAAGCTCAAGTCTTGAATATTGAAATCAACGTCAAGTCCATTATATAACTAAGCTTAATATTTTTTTTGTTTTTTGTCAAATCTTATTTTTCGGGTTTATTATTTTTGTCTAACTTTAAATATTGAAAACGTTTTTAAGCTTAAATAAATGACTTGACCTATGAATACTTATTCCAGTGTTCCCGGGAAGAAAATCCAATCGTAAGAACTTTAAAAAGTAAACAATGTGATCTATGGCTATGCAATTGAAGATTTCCCAGTGAAACTGAAATTATTTGCTTAAACGACTAATTTAGTTCGTACATAATTTTCAAAGAGAAACCAACTTCTCTCTGGATAAGTAGAACAACTGACTGAAGATATTATAACAATATATATATATATATATATATTTATATATATAATCCAATAAGATGAGGGAAGGCAGCCACCTAAAGCATTTGAAAGTATGTTCATTATGCCCCTTTTCCCAACGCAATTGTTAACAATGTCGGTCTGCTTTCTAGATATCAGGATGGTGAACGTTATTAGGTGGATCATCCAATGGCATGTACTGTGCCATCACAGCCCGAACCTCTGAATCCATGTATCTCTGCATCAAGTTCAACATCAAATGAAAAATCGGTTCACCTTTAAAGATGTGCTCCCCTCCCCCTCCCCTCTTTTTCTGGACTATCTAGATCTGTTCTTACTCGAAACAGTGTTGAAGGGCTAGTTTTGAAGCAGTGTTCCACTACTACTTCATTTTGAAAAATAAAGTCCAATACCAATTAGTAGTTGGATAGAATGATAGGTACTCTCTTTCTCTTAAGCAAGGTCTCGGGTTTGAGTTTTGTATATAGAAACACTCCTACTGGGAGAGCTCTACTCTCGTTATGGGTTCTCAATCAGTTCAAGTTAGATTAATTGGACATAGTAAGCTTTCGGATACGGGTGATTTCACAAAAAAAAATAATAATAATAAAGTCTAATTGATAAAACTGCCATATAAATTTCTAACCCAAATCTCTCTGATTAGCCAAATTTGGTCCTTTTTTAAAAAAAAAAGAAAAAAAAACCCTTAAATATGACTCAAAAGCAGATCCTTACTAATCATGATCTTTTAAAACAGTTCATTAGAAACCAGCAATCAATTTACCCCCATCTAGGCTCTACCTTAAAAAACTGCCTAACCTACTATCTCACTACTAAATCTCAATGTCGAAAATTTCTCTTTCTTTGGCTTTTAACCTTCAATGCCGTCTATGGGGAATAAATGGGAATGATATATTGGTGCGACAACACTCTTACCTGGATTCTGTATTTGTAAAAGGCATATCCTATACCTCCAATAGCAACCAATCCGAGAATTATTGCCCAAATGAAGCCCCAGCTAACATTCTTATCTGCATATTTTGCAATAGAACATATCAGCAGTAGAAAATAAATAATGCATTAGAGGGGTCTTAAGATCCTAAGCGCCATTCAACATGATATGCAAAATCTTCCAAATCAAGCAATTAAACGGACAAATAGATGATATCTTATATCCAATAGGAGGAGTTCCCACCGTAGTCCGCTCTGATGCATGTGTCATGCTCTCGCAGGTACAATGAACCACCACTACAGTTGCACTCATAACTGCCCCAGGTATTTTTGCATTTGCATCCAGGACACCGGCAGACCATAGTCTCTTTGCACTCATCAATATCTGGGAAACAGTCAAATGTCAGAAATGGTTCACCAATCCATATATACACTAATATAAAGCTGGAATTAAGGAGCATTTTTTTAGTTGAAAGCTTTGCCAAAAGAAAACATCATAGCATGAGTTATGAAGAGCCAT
>JBBYHK010293222.1:0-27145 GCA_038382065.1 Adansonia grandidieri | reverse complement strand
GCTCGAAATGGGAGAAAGGTACCAATACATTATGAATCATGGCATGAAGTGCCAAGAAAAGACAAGCTTAAGGTTTTAGACTTCGTTGAGGTACAAGTATAAATTCCTTGACATTACTTTAGACGCATTACCTTAAGAATGTCATTTCTAATCTAATTTAACTTTGTAGTTTTCTTTTATTTTAGCAATGCTTTGCTTTAGATATTCCAACATCGTATGTTCTAAAGTTAGTAGGCAAAAAATGGAAAGATTTTAAGCATAACTTGAAGAAGAAGTACTTTGATCGAAATGTTGATATTGCTATCACAAAACGAAACGTACCACATGGTGTGATTGGTTGGCAGTATGAAAAACTTGTTGACTTCTGGTATTCGAAGAAATGAAAGGTATAATAATATTTTTTAATCCAGTATTTCCTATTTTTAATACAATTTTTTGTAATATATGTAATTATTTATGTGTTTGAGTAATGTATAGGAACGGGAACGAGTAGGACTTTCTAGTAGAAGGCAACAAAAATATAGTCACACAAGTGGTTCAAAAAGTTTTGCTAGAAAAGCATAGGAGAAAGTAAGTTTTCCAAATTCAATTACAAAAAACTAATATTATTTTTAGTGTTTTAATATAAATATTGTATTAAATATTATTTTATAGGAAGTGGAGCAAGGTAAAAAAATAAGACAAATTGAATTATTTTAGTTATCACATAAAGAAAGATCCTATTTGAATGTTGAGACACAGCAAATCGTGGTATGTTAAAATAAATATAATATTTTTTAAAATGGTATTATAATATTAATTTAATTGTTTTCTAGGAAAAAGCAATTGAAAAAATGGCTAAATATCAAGTTATCGCACCATTAGATAGCTCAGTGAATATGTATGATGTGGAAAATGAAATATTCACTAATGTTGCGGGAAAAGAAAGACATGGATGGGTTGAGGTGTCAGAATAGGTCCAGTGCCATCCACCTACTATGGTGCTAGTGCTCAACGATATAGTTGTTCATAAACTCACTCTACACAGGAAGTTCAGACATTGAGACATGAGATGAGAACCATGCAAGAGCATTTTGAAGAACCAAAAGGAGCAAGACAAGCACAGATAGCGAGGTTAGAGGAAGCAAGAGACGAAGAAAGAAGAAGATATGAGCAACTCCAATTGAAGTTTGACTTGTTAATGGATTTAATTCAGTAAAAGTTCTCACAGGATCCACCATCTTAGGTAATAAATATCTTAATTTTAAATTATTTCACTTATTTAACTTAATAATATATATTACTTATATATGTTAATCTCATATATATATTTTGTATATTAAGGTTAATCATTTGATAATGGTCATACTATGGACAGCAATTTTCTACCGACTTTACTTCAGTTTTACGGTAGTTTTATCTTTTGCACTTGTTTTTAAGTTAAGTTTAAATGTACCAGGACAAAATTGTTGTGTAAAGATATTTTAGGATATAAATTTATGTTTTTATATATTTTGACATTGTTTTCTTTCTAGTTTCTATTATAAGATTATTGCAAATGTATATATTTATAAAAGTTGTATGTAATATCAGAAAATATGGTATTAATATAAAGAAAGCAAAATTTTCCAAAAAAAATCTGAAAATTTAGCAGCGTTTCATGAACAAGATGCCTCTATTAAAATAGAAGTTTTATGAATTTTTTTAAAGCACCTTTAGTGGCGTTTCTAAAATAGACGTTGCTAAAAATTAAAATTTAGTGGCGTTTCAATATATAAATACCACTAAATTTTAATATTTAATGGCGTTTCACAAAAATTAAATGCCTTTAAATGATAGTCATTAGTGGTGTTTGTAGGCTAAAAGCACCATTAAAATTTTAAAGTTAACGGTGTTTATTTTAGCAAAACGCCGCTAATGTCTTTATTCATAACTTTGAATTTTTGATATGTAAAAGAAGTATAAAGTGCCTCGAATTTAGCAGCGTTTTTACCAATAAACTTCGTTAAATTTCCCGACGTAATTTTCAGCGGCATTTTTTACAGCATTTAGGTTAAACGCCATTATATTTTTAGTAGCATTTTTAAACGCCGCTAAAGCTTATAAATAGTGCCGCTAAAGTTACATTCTGCAGTTGTGTATAAACACATTTTCCTCATTGAGATACACGGTTTTGATGCTTTGGTTTGGTAAGAGAAGCTTTTCATTCCATCATTTTCCTTAGAATAAAAGTTCGGCTGTCAAATGGGACAAACTTGGATTGTAGTAATAATCTCCATTCCTTTGGTGAATGGGCTTTATAAACACTTTCTCCTTATAGGGATATAGGGTTTTGATGCTTTGATTTAGGAAGAGGTGTTTTTCATTACACCAATTTCTTTAGAATCAAAGTTTGGCTATCAAGTGGGACAAACTTGGATTCTCATAATGATATCCAATCTTTCGGGGATTTGGTGCTATAAACACATTTTCCTCATTGAGATACATGGTTTTGAATATTTGCTTTTGCAGTAAAATCTTCTTTTTCCACCATTTTCCCTAGAATCAAAGTTTATCCATTAAGTGGGACAAACATGGATTATCATAATAATTTCCATTCTTTTGGTGATTGGGCATAATAAACATGTTCTCCTTATTAGGATACATAATCTTGATGCTTTGATTTGGCAAGAAAAGCTTTTCATTCCACTTTTTTCCTTAGAATGAGAGTTTGGCTGTCAAATGGGATGAACTTGGATTCGACTAATAATCCCCATTCTTTTGGTGAATGGGAATTACAAACACTTTTTTCTTATAGAGATACAGGGTTTGATGCTTAGATTTGGGAAGAGGCATTTTTTGTTACACCATTTTCCTTAGAATCAAAGTTCGGCTATTAAACGGGACAATCTAGGATTATTGTAACAGTCTCTACTCATTTGGTGTTAGGCATTCTTCTCATTAGGATACATGGTTCTGATGCTTTGATTTGGCAAGAGAAGCCTTTCATTCCACCATTTTCCTTAGAATCAAAATTCGTCCTTCAAATAGGAGAAACTTGGATCATCATAATAGTCTTCATTTATTCATGGATTGGGCACTATAAACACATTCTTCTCATAGGGATACACGGTTTTGATGCTTTGATTTGGTAGGAGAGGCTTTTCATTCGACAATTTTCCCTAAAATGAAAGTTCAGTAATTAAATGGGACAAATTTGGATTCTCATAATAATCTCTAGTCTTTTGGTAATTGGACACTATAAACACATTTTCCTCATTAGGATACACTATTCTAATGCTTTGATTTGGCAAGGGAAGCTTTTCATTCCATCATTTTCCTTAGACTCAAAGTTCATCCCTTAAATAGGACAAACTTGGATTATCATAATAGTCTCCATTTATTTGGGGATTGGACACTATAAACACATTTTTCTCATTAGGATACACAGTTCTAATGCTTTGATATGGCAAGATTTGTCCCTTAAATGGGACAAACTTGGATTCTCATAATAATCTACATTTTTTCCTAATTAGGAACTATAAACATATTTTTCTCATTAGGATACATGGTTTTAATGCTTTGATTTGGTAGAAAAAGCTTTTCATTCAACTATTTTCTTTAGAATCAAAGTTTAGTTGTCAAATAGGACAAATTTGGATTCTCATAATAATCTCTGTTTTTTTGGTGATTGGGCACTATAAATATATTCTCCGAATTAGGATACATAGTTTTGGAGCTTTGATTTAACAAGAGAAGCTTTTCATTTCACTATTTTTCTTAGAATCAAAGTTCGGTTGTCAAATAGGACAAACTTAGATTCTCATAATAATATCCATTCTTTTTATGATTGGGCACCATAAACATATTCTCCTTATTGCGATACATGTTTGATGCTTTGATTTAGCAGGAGAAGCTTTTCATTCCACCATTTTCCTTAGAATCAAAGTTCGACTATCAAATAGCATAAACTTGGATATTCTTTTAGTGAATAGGCCTTATAAACACTTTCATCTCATAAAGATACAAGGTTTTGATGCTTTGATTTGGCAAAAGTTGCTTTTCGTTACACCATTTCCTTTAAAATCAAAGTTCACCCATCAAATAGGACAAACTTAGATTCTTGTAATAATCTCCACTCTTTTAGAGATTGGGCACTATAAACACATTCTCCTCGTTAAGTTGCATGCCTTTGATGCTTTGGTTTTATGGGAAAAGCTTTTTTTTTCACCATTTTCCTTAGAATCAAAGTTCATCCCTCAAATGGGACAAACTTGGATTCTCATAATAATCTCCATTTTTTTTTGGTGATTGGGCATTACAAATCCACTCTCCTCATTGGGATACACAATTTAGATGCTTTGGTTTTGCAAGAAAAGCTTTTCTTTCCACCATTTTCCATAGACACAAAGTTTATCTACCAAATATGACAAACATGGATTATCGTAATACTCTCATAATAATCGATTATTGCAATATCCATTCTCCTTAAATTGGACAAACATGGAATCTCATAATAATCTTCGTTCTTTGGGTTATTGGGCACTATAAAAACATTCTACTCATAGGGATGCACTGTTTTGATGCTTTGATTTAGCAAGAGAAAGGTTTCATTCCACCAATTTCCTTTGAATCAAAGTTCACCTGTCAAATGGGACAAATTAGGATTCTCTTAATAATCTCCATTCCTTTGATGATTGGGCACTATAAACACATTTTTCTCATTGGGATACATGGTTTTGATGCTTTGATTTTGCAAGAGAAGCTTTTCATTCCACCATTTTCCTTAGAATCAAAGTTCGACTGTCAATTGGGATAAACTTATATTCTCGTAATAATATCCATTCTTTTGAGGATTAGGCGCTATAAACATATTTTCCTTGTTAGGATACGTAGTTTTGATGCTTTGGCTTTCAAAGAAAAGCTTTTCCTTCCACCATTTTCTTTAGAATTAAAGTTTATAAGTCAAATTAGATAAACTTGGATTCTCACAAAAATCTCCATTATTTTGGTAATTGGGCACTATAAACATATTTTCCTCATTTTGATACATAATTTTAATGCTTTGATTTTGCAGGGGAAGCTTTTCATTCCACCATTTTCCTTAGAACCAAAGTTCGGCTGTCAAATAGGATAAACTTAGATTCTAGTAATAATCTCCATTCTTTTGGTGAATGGGCATTATAAACACTTTCTACTTATAGGGATAAAAGGTTTTGATGCTTTGATTTAGCAGGAGGTGTTTTTTGTTACACCATTTTCTTTAGAATCAAAGTTCATCTAATAAATAGGACAAACTTGGATTCTTATAATAATCTCCATTCTTTTGGAGATTGGGCACTATAAACATGTTTTCCTTATTAGGTAACATGGCTTTGTGCTTTGGTTTTGTAGGAAAAGCTTTCTTTTTAATAGTTTTGTTTAGAATCAAAGTTCATCCCTCAATAGGCCAAACTTGGATTCTCATACTAACTCCATTGTTTTTTGTGATTGGGCACCATAAACCCATTCATTTCATTGAGATACACGATTTAGATGCTTTGGTTTTGCAAGAAAAGCTTTTTTTACTACTATTTTTTGTAGAATCAAAGTTCATCTATCAAATATGACAAACATGGCTTATCATAATAATCTCCCTTCATTTGGTGATTGGGCACTATAAAAACATTCTTCTCATAGGGATACATGGTTTTGATGCTTTAATTTGGCAAGAAAAGTTTTTCATTCCTTTCTTTAGACCTCAAATTGGACAAACATTGATTGTCATAATAATCTCCGTTCTTTAGTTATTGGGCACTATAAAAACATTCTCCTCATAGGGATACACTATTTTGATGCTTTGATTTGGCTAGATGAGCTTTTCGTTCTACCATTTTCCTTAGAATCAAAGTTTAGCGATCAAATAGGACAAATTTAGATTCTCATAATAATCTCTATTCCTTCTGTGGTTGAGCAATCTAACATATTCTCTTCATTGGGATACATGGATTTGATGCTTTGATTTGGCAAGAGAAGCTTTTTATTCGACCATTTTCCTTTGATCAAAGTTTGGCTATCAAATGGGATAAGCTTGGATTCTCATAATTATATCCATTCTTTTAAGGATTGAGCACTATAAACACATTCTCCTTGTTGGGATAAATAGCTTTTATGCTTTGGTTTTCAAAGAAAAACTTTTCTTTCCACCATTTTCCTTAGAATCAACGTTTACATGTCAAATAGGATAAACTTGGATTCTCACAAAAATCTCCATTATTTTGGTGATTGGGCACTATAAACACATTCTTCCCATTTGGATACACGGTTTTGATGCCTTGATTTGGGAAGAGAAGCTTTTCATTCCACCATTTTCCTTAGAACCAAAGTTCGGCTGTCAAATGGGACAAACATGGGTTCTAGTAATAATATCCATAGCTCTGCTAAATGTGCATTATAAACACTTTCTCCTTATAGGAATATAAGGTTTTGATCATTTGATTTGGGTAGAGGTGTTTCTCATTACACCATTTTCATTAGAATTAAAGTCCGTCCGTCAAATGGGACATACTTAAATTCTTATAATAATCTCCATTCTTTTGGAGATTGGGCATTATAAACACATTTTCCTCATTAGGTTGCATGGCTTTGATGCTTTGGTTTTGCAGGAAAAGCTTTTTTTCACCATTTTCCTTAGAATCAAAGTTCATCCCTTAAATGGGAAAAACTTGGATTCTTATAACAATATCCATTCTTTTGGTGATTGGTAACAATTATAAACTCATTCTCCCCATTGGGATACATGGTTTTGATGCTTTGGTTTTGAAAGAAAAACTTTTCTTTCCACCATTTTCCTTAGAATCAAAGTTCGTCCTCAAATGAGACAAACTAGGATTATCATAATAGTCTCTTTTGGTGATTGGGCACTATAAGCACATTCTCCTTGTTGTGATACATGGTTTTGATGCTGTGCTTTTGCAAGAAAAGCTTTTCTTTCCACCATTTTTCCTTTGAATCAAACTTCGCTTGCCACGATGACAAACATGGATTATCATAATAATCTCCATTCATTTGGTTATTGGGCTCAATAAACACATTCTCTCATTGGGATACACAATCCTGGTGCTTTGATTTGGCAAGACAAGCTTTTCATTCCACCATTTTCCTTAGAATGAAAGTTCACCCCTTAAATGGGACAAAATTGGATTCTAGTAATAATCTCCATTCTTTTGGTGAATGGGCATTATAAACACTTTCTCTTTATAGGGATACATGGTTTTTATGCTTTGATTTGGGAAGAGAGGTTTTTTGTTACACCATTTTCTTTAGAATTAAAGTTCATTTGTCAAATGGGACATACTTGAATTCTTGTAATAATCTCAATTTTTTTGGGGATTGGGCACTATAAACACATTCTCCTCATTAGGTTGCATGGCTTTGATGATTTGGTTTTGCAGGAAAAGCTTTTTTTAACCATTTTCCTTAGAATCAAAGTTTATCCCTCAAATGGGATAAACTTGGATTCTCATAATAATCTCCATTCTTTTGGTCGTTGGCCACTAAAAACTTATTCTCCCTATTGGGATACAAGGTTTTAATGCTTTGGTTTTGAAAGAAAAGCTTTTTTTCCACCATTTTCCCTAGAATCAAAGTTCATCCCTCAAATAGGACAAACTTGGATTATCATAATACTCTTCTTTCATTTGGTGTTTGGGCATTATAAAAAAATTCTCCTCATTGGGATACACGGTTCTGATGCCTTCATTTGGCAAGAGAAGCTTTACATTCCAACATTTTTCTTAAAATCAAAGTTCACCCCTCAAATAGGAAAAACTTAGATTCTTGTAATAATCTCCATTCTTTTTTTCATAGGGCACTACAAACACATTCTCCTCATTGGGATACACGGTTTTGATGCTTTGATTTGGAAAGAGAAGCTTTTCATTCCACTATTTTCCTTAAAATCAAAGTTCAGCTGTCGAATGGGACAAACTTGGATTCTAGCAATAATCTCCATTCTTCTAGTGTATAGGCATTATAAACACGTTCTCCTCATAGGGATGTAGGGTTTTGATGCTTGGATTTGGGAAGAGGTGTTTTTCGTTACACCATTTTTTTAGAATTAAAGTTTATCTGTCAAATAGAAAAAACTTTGATTCTTGTAATAGTTTCCATTCTTTTGGAGATTGGGTGGCATGGTTTTGATACTTTGGTTTTACATGAAAAGGTTTTTTTCACCATTTTCCTTAGAATCAAAGTTTATCCCTAAAATAGGATAAACTTGCATTCTAGTAATAATCCTATTCTTTTGGTGAATGGGCATTATAAACATTTTTTCCTCATAGGGATACAGGGTTTTGATGCTTTGATTTGGAAAGGGTGTTTTTCGTTACACCATTTTCTTTAGAATTAATGTTCATCTATCAAATGGGATGTACTCGGATTCTTGTAATAATCTCTATTCTTTTGGAGATTGGGCACTATAAACATGTTCTCCTCGTTAGGTTACATGGCTTTGATGCTTTGGTTTTGTAGCAAATGCTTTTTTCCTCACTATTTTTGTTAGAATCAAAGTTAATCCCTCAAATGGGACAAACCTAGATTAACATAATAAGCTCCATTCTTTTGGTGGTTGGGCACTATAAACCCATTCTCCTCATTGGCATAAACGGTTTTGATGCTTTGGTTTTGCAAGAAAAGCTTTTTTTCCACCATTTTTCATAGAATTAAAGTTCATTTGTCAAATGGGATAAACATGGATTATTGTAATAATCTCCTTTCCTTTGGTGATTGGGCACTATAAACACTTTCCCCTCATAGGGATACGCAGTTTTGATGCTTTGGTTCGACAGGAGAAGTTTTCCTTTCCATGATTTTCCATAGAATCAAAGTTCATCTATCAAATGGGACAAACACTAATTCTCATAATAATCTTTATTCTTTTTATGATTGGGCACTATAAACACATTCTCTACTTTAGGATACAGGGTTTTATGCTTTGGTTTGGGAAGAGGTGTTTTTCATTACATTATTTTATTTAGAATTAAAGTTCATCCATTAAATGGGACATAGTTGAATTCTTGCAATAATCTCCATTTTCTTGTAGATTGGGCATTATAAACACGTTCTCCTTATTAGGTTGGATGCTTTGATGCTTTGGTTTTGCAGGAAAAGCTTTTTTTTCACTATTTCCTTAAAATCAAAGTTTGTCCCTCAAATGTGACAAACTTGGATTCTTCTAATAATCTTTATTCCTTTTGTGATTGGCCACTATGAACTCATTCTCCCCATTAGGATACACGGTTTTGATGCTTTGGTTTTGAAAGAAAACATTTTTCTTTCCACCATTTTCCTTAGAATCAAAGTTTGTCCCTTAAACAGGACAAACTTGGATTATCATAATAGTCTCCTTTCATTTGTGATTAGGTACTATAAACACATTCTCCTCATTACGATACATGATTTTAATGCTTTGCTTTTGCAAGAAAAGCATTTCTTTCCACCATTTTCTTTAGAATCAAAGTTTGTCCGTCAAGTGTGACAAACATGGATTATTGTAATAATTTCCATTCATTTGGTTATTGGGTGCAATGAACACCTTTTCCTTATTAGGATACACAATCTTGATGCTTAAATTTGGCAAGAGAAGCTTTTCATTAGAATCAAAGTTCATCCCTCAAATGGGATAAACTTGGATTCTTGTAATAATCTCCATTCTTTTGGTTAATAAGCATTATAAACACTTTCTCCTCATAGCTATACAGGGTTCTGATGCTTTGATTTGGGAATAGGTGTTTTTTGTTATACCCTTTTTTTAGAATTAAATTTCATCCATCAAATGAGACAAACTTGGATTCCTGTAATAATCTCCATTCTTTTAGAGATTGAGCACTATAAACACATTCTCCTCATTAGGTTGCACGGCTTTGATGCTTTGGTTTTACAGGAAAAGCTTTTTTTCACCATTTTCCTTATAATCAAAATTCACCCCTCAAATGGGATAAAATTGGATTCTCATAATAATCTCCATTCTTTTGCTGATTTGGCCCTATAAACACATTCTTCTCATTTGGATACACACTTTCAATGCTTTGATTTGGCAGGAGAAGCTTTTCATTCCACCATTTTCCTTTTAATCAAAGTTCGGTTGTCAAATGGGACAAACTCGGATATTCTTTTGGTGAATGGCTATTATAAACACTTTTACCTCATCAGGACACAAGGTTTTTATGCTTTGATTTGGCAATAAATGTTTTTCATTACATCATTCCTTTAGAATCAAAGTTCACCCATCAAATGGGACAAACTTGGATTCTTGCAAAAATCGCCATTCTTTTAGAGATTGGGCACTAGAAACATGTTATCCCAATAAGGTTGCATGGCGTTGATGCTTTGGTTTTGTTGGAAGAGCTTTTTTTTCTCATTATTTTTGTTAGAATCAACGTTCATCCCTCAAATAGGACAAACCTAGATTCTTATCATAAGCTCCCTTCTTTTGGTGATTGGGTACTATAAACCTATTCTCCCCTTTAAGATAGATGGTTTTGATGCTTTGGTTTTGCAAGAAAAGCTTTTCTTTCCACCATTTTCCATAGAATCAAAGTTCATCTGTCAAATGGGACAGCCATGGATTATCGTAATAATCACCTTTCACTTGGTTATTAGGCACTATAAACACATTCTCCTCATAGGGATATATGACTTTGATGATTTAATTTGGTATACATTCTCCTCATAGGGATACATGGTTTTGATGCTTTGATTTGGTAGGAGAAGCTTTCCATTCCACCATTTTCCTTAGAATCAAAGTGCAGCTGTCAAATAGGACAAACTTGATTCTTGTAATGATATCCAATTTTTTAGGGATTGGATGCTATATAGACATTCTCCTCATTGGGATACACGGTTTTGATTCCTTGGTTTTCCAAGAAAGGCTTTTCTTACCATAATTTTCCATAGAATGAAAGTTCATCTATCAAATGGAAAAACACAGATTCTCATAATAATCTCCATTTTGTTTGTGATTGGGCACTACAAACACATTCTCCTCTTTAGGATACAAGGTTTTGATCCTTTGATTTGGGAAGAGGTGTTTTTCGTTGCACTATATTGTTTAGAATTAAAATTCATCTGTCAAATAGGACATACTTGAATTCTTGTAATAATCTCAATTCTTTTGGAGATTGGGCACTATAAACACATTTTTCGCATTAGGTTGCGTGCTTTTATGCTTTGGTTTTGCAGGAAAAGCTTTTTTTCACCATTTTCCTTACAATCAAAGTTCGTCCCTCAAATGGGACAAACTTGGATTGTTGTAATAATCTTCATTCTTTTGGTGGTTGGCCACTATAAACTCATTCTCCCAATTGGGATACACGGTTTTGATACTTTGGTTTTAAAAGAAAAGCTTTTCTTTCCACCATTTTTCTTAGAGTCAAAGTTCATCCCTCATTAAGATACACAATTCTGATGTTTTCACTCGACAGGAAAAGCTTTTTATTCTACCATTTTCCTTAGAATCAAAGTTCATCCATCAAAGGGGACTAACTTAGATTCACGTAATAATCTTGATTTTTTTGTTGATTGGGAACTATAAACACATTCTCCTCATTGGGATACATGATTTTGATGCTTTGATTTGGCAGGAGAAGTTTTTATTCCACCATTTTCCTTATAATAAAAGTTTGTCACTCATATGGGACAAAATTGGATTCTCGTAATAATCTTCATTCTTTCGTTGATTGGCCACTATAAACTCATTCTCCCAATTAGGATAAACAGTTCTGATGCTTTAGTTTTGAAAGAAAAAGCCTTTTCTCCACCATTTTTCTTAGAATCTACGTTCACCCCTCAAACATGACAAACTTGGATTATCGTAATAGTCTCCTTTCATTTAGTGATTGGGCACTATAAACACATTTTTCTCATTCGGATACATGGTTCTGATGCTTTCATTTGGCGAGGAAAGCTTTTTATTACACCATTATCTTAAAATCAACGTTCATCCCTCAAATGGGATAAACTTGGATTCTCATAATAATCTTTATTCTTTTTCTAATTGGGCACTATAAACACATTTTCCTCATTGGGATACACGGGTTTGATGCTTTAGTTTTGCAAGAAAAGCTTTTCTTTCCACCATTTTCCATAGAATGAAAGTTTATCTATCAAATGGGACAAACATGGATTATCGTAATATTCTCCATTCATTTGGTGATTAGGCACTATGAACACATTCTCCTCGTAGGGATACATAGTTTTGATATTTGATTTGGCAGGATAAGCTTTTCATTCCACCATTTTCCTTAGAATCAAAGTTCATCCATCAAATAGGCCAAACTTGGATTCTTATAATAATCTCAATTCTTTTTGTAGTTGGGCACTGTAAACACATTCTTTTCATTATGATACACAGTTTTGGTGCTTTGCTTTTGCAAGGAAAGCTTTTCTTTCCATAATTTTCCTTAGAATCAAAGTTCATCTGTCAAGTGTGACAAACATGGATTATCATAATAACCTCTATTCATTTGGTTATTAGGTACAATAAACACGTTTGCCTCATTGAGATACATAGTCTTGATGCTTTCATTTGCCAAGAGAAGCTTTTCATTCCATCATTTTCCTTAGAATCAAAGTTTGGCTGTCAAATAGGACAATTAGATTCTAGTAATAACCTCTATTCTTTTGGTGAATGGGCATTATAAACACTTTCTCCTTATAAGGATACAGGGTTTAGATGCTTTGATTTGGGAAGAGGTGTTTTGCATTGCATCATTTTCTTTACAATTAAAGTTTGTTTGTCAAATAGGACATACTTGGATTTTTTTAATAATCTCAATACTTTTGGAGATTGGGCACCATAAACATGCTCTCCTCGTTAGGTTGCATGGCTTTGATGCTTTAGTTTTGCAGGAAAAGCTTTTTTTTCTCACTATTTTCATTAGAATCAAAGTTTATCTTTCAAATAAGATAAACTTGGATTCTTATTATAAGCTCCATTTTTTTGGTGTTTGGGCACTATAAATCCATTCTCCTCATTAGGATGCACGATTTTAATGCTTTGGTTTGAAAAGAAAAGGTTTTCTTTCCACCATTTTCCATAGAATCAAAGCTCATCTGTTAAATGGGATAAACATGGATTATCAAAATAATCTCCATTCATTTGGTGATTGGGCACTGTAAATGCATTCTCCTTATAGGGATACACGATTTTGATACTTTGATTTGGCAAGAGAAGCTCTTCATTCCACCATTTTCCTTTGACTTAAGGTTTAGCTGTCAAATAGGACAAACTTGGATTCTTGAAATGTACCCTTTTTTTGGGGATTAGATGCTATAAACATATTCTCCTCATTGGGATACACAATTTTGATGGCTTGATTTTCCAAGAAAAGCTTTTCTTTCCATAATTTTCCATAGACTTAAAATTCATCCGTTGAAAGGGACAAACTTGGATTCTAATAATAATCTCTATTATTTTTGTGATTAGGCACTATAAACACATTCTCTTTATTGTGATACACAGTTTTGATACATTGCTTTTGCAAGAAAAGCTTTTCTTTCCACTATTTTCCTTAGAATCAAAGTTCATTCATTAAATAGGCCAAACACGATTTTTCATTATAATCTCCATTCTTCTTATGATTAGGCACTATAAACACATTCTCCTCATTATGATATAAAGTTTTTATGCTTTGCTTTTCCAAGAAAAGCTTTTCTTTCCACCATTTTCCTTAAAATCAAGGGTTATCCGTCAAGTGTGACAAACATGGATTATCAAAATAGCCTCCATTCATTTGGTTATTCGGCATAATAAACATGTTTGCCTCATTGGGATACACAGTCTCGATGCTTTGATTTGCCAGTAGAAGTTTTCATTCCACCATTTTCCTAGAATCAAAGTTTGGCTGTCAAATGGGATAAACTTAGATTCTAGTAATAATTTTCATTCTTTTGGTCATTTGGCATTATAAACACTTTCTCCCCATAGGGATATAGGTTTTGATCCTTTGATCTAGGAAAAGGTGTGTCGTTAAACCATTTTCTTTAAAATTAAGGTTCATCTGTCAAATGCAACATACTTGGATTCTTGTAATAATCTTAATACTCTTGGAGATTGGGCACCATAAACACGTTTTACTCATCAGGTTGCATGGCCTTGATGCATTGGTTTTGCGGGAAAAGCTTTTTTTTCTCACTATTTTCATTGGAATCAAAGTTCATCCTTTAAATGGGACAAACCTGGATTCTCATAATAGCTCCCTTCTTCTGGTGATTAGGCACTTCAACCCCATTCTCCTCATTGGGATACAGGGTTTTGATTCTTTGGTTTTGCAAAGAAAACTTTTCTTTCCACCATTTTTCGTAGAGTTAAACTTCATCTATCAAATAGGACAAACATGGATTATCGTAATAATCTTTTTTCATTTGGTGATTGGGCACTATAAACATATTCTCCTCATAGGGATACACAGTTTTGATGAATTGATTTGGCAAAAGAAGCTTTTCATTCCACCATTCTCCTTAAAATCAAAGTTCAGCTATCAAATGGGACAAACTTGGATTCTTGTAATGATATCCATTCTTTTGGAGATTGGGTGCTATAAACACATTCTCCTCATTGGGATACATGGTTTTGATGCCTTGGTTTTCCAAGAAAAGCTTTTTTTTTGATAATTTTCCATGGAATCAAAGTTCATCTGTCAAATGGGACAAACACAAATTCTTGTAATAATCTCCATTCTTTTTGTGATTAAGTACTATAAACATAATTTCCTTATAAGATACAAGGTTTTAATGCTTCGTCGTTACACCATTTTCTTTAGAATTAAAGTTCATCCGTTAAATTGGGCACACCTGGATTCTTATAATAGTCTCAATTCTTTTGGAGATTGGGCACTATAAATGCATTTTCCTTATTAGGTTGCATGGCTTTGATGCTTTGGTTTTGCAGGAAAGCTTTTTTTTCACCATTTTCCTTAGAATTAGAGTTTGTCCCTCAGAAACTCATTGCCCCCATTAGGATACACGGTTTTGATGCTCTGGTTTTTAAAGAAAAGGTTTACTTTCCACTATTTTCCTTAGAATTAAAGTTTGTCCCTAAATGGAACAAACTTGGATTATCATAATAGTCTCCTTTCATTTGGTGATTGGGCACTATAAACACATTCTCCTCATTGGGATAACGAGTTCTAATGCTTTCAATTAGCAAGAGAAGCTTTTTATTCCACCATTTTCCTTAGAATCAAAGTTCATCCATCAAATAGGACAAACTTGGATTCACGTAATAATCTCCATTCTTTTGTTGATTGGGCATTATTAACACATTCTCTTTATTGGGATACATGGTTTTAATACTTTGATTTTGCAGGAGAAGCTTTTCATTCCACCATTTTCCTTAGAATCAATGTTCATCCCTTAAGTAAGAACAACTTGGATTCTTGTAATAATCTCCATTCTTTGGTGATTGACCACTATAAACTCATTCTCCCCATTAGGATACATGGTTTTGATGCTGTGGTTGGGAAAAAAAAGCTTTTCTTTCCACTATTTGCCTTATAATCAAAGTTTATTTCTCAAATGGGACAACTTGAATTATAGTAATAGTCTCCTTTCATTTGGCAAGAGAAGCTTTTCATTCTACCATTTTCCTTAGAATCAAAGTTCATCCCTTAAATAGGACAAACTTGGGTTCTAATAATAATCTCCATTCTTTTGCTGATTAGGAACTATAAACACATTCGTTTCATTAGAATACATGGTTTTGATGCTTTAATTTGGCAGGAGAAGCTTTTCATTCCACCATTTTCCTTAGAATCAAAGTTCAACTATCAAATAGGATAAACTTGGATATTTTTCTAGTGAATGGGCAATATAAACACTTTCACCTCAGAAGGACACAAGGTTTTAATGCTTTGATTTGGTAGGAGGTGTTTTTCATTACACCATTTCCTTTACAATCAAAGTTCACCCATCAAATGGCACAAACTTGGATTCTTGTAATAATCTCCATTCTTTTAGAGATTGGGCACTATAAACACGTTCTTCCCGTTAGGCTGCATGGCTTTGATGCGTTGGTTTTGTAAGAAAAGCTTTTTTTCTGCCTATTTTTGTTAGAATCAAAGTTCATCCCCCAAATAAGACAAACCTAGATTCTCATAATAATCTTCATTCTTTTATTGATTGGTCACTATGAACCCATTCTCCTCATTTAGATACATGGTTTTGATGCTTTGGTGTTGTAAAAAAAGCTTTTCTTTCCATCAGTTTCCATAGAATCAAAGTTCATCTGTCAAATAGGACAAACATGGATTATCATAATAATCTCCATTCATTTGGTGATTGGGTGCTATAAACACATTCTCCTTATTAGGATACATAGTCTTGATGCTTTGATTTGCCAATAGAAGCTTTTCATTCCATCATTTTTCTTAGAATCAAAGTTCGGCTATCAAATGGGACAAACTTGGACTCTAGTAATAATCTCCATTCTTTTGGTGAATAGGCATTATAAACACTTTCATCTCATAAGGACACAAGGTTTTGATGCTTTGATTTGGCAAGAGGTGTTTTTCGTTACACCATTTCCTT
This sequence comes from Adansonia grandidieri, assembly GCA_038382065.1. NCBI lineage: Eukaryota > Viridiplantae > Streptophyta > Magnoliopsida > Malvales > Malvaceae > Adansonia > Adansonia grandidieri. The sequence continues at coordinate 10,621 of JBBYHK010293222.1, read as the reverse complement.
TAGAATCAAAGTTCACCCATCAAATAGGACAAACTTGGATTCTTGTAATAATCTCCATTCTTTTGGAGATTGGGCACTATAAACACATTCTCCTCATTAGGTTGCATGCCTTTGATGCCTTGGTTTTGCAGGAAAAGCTTTTTTTCTCCCTATTTTCATTAGAATTAAAGTTTGTACCTCAAATGTGATGAGCTTGGATTCTAGCAATAATATCCATTCTTTAGGGATTGGCATGATAATCACATTCTCCTTATTGGGATACAGGGTCTTGATATTTTGGTTCTCCAAGAAATGCTTTTCTTCCCACCATTTTATTTAGTATAATAATTTGTTCATCAAATAGGACTTGGATTATCATAACAATCTCCATTCATTTGGTGATTAAGCATTACAAACATATCCTCCATATTGGGATACACGATTTTGAATCTTTGATTTGGCAAGGAAAGCTTTTCATTCCACAATTTTCCATAGAATCAAAAGTCAGCTATCAAATGGGAAAAACTTGGATTCATGCAATGAAATGCTTTATTTTGGGGATTGGGTGCTATAAACACATTCTCCTCATTAAGATACATGATTTTGATGCTTTGGTTTTCCATGAAAAGTTTTTCTTTCCATAATTTACCTTAGAATCAAAGTTCATCTGTCCAATAGGATGAACATGGATTCTCATAATAATCTCCATTCTTTTTGTGATTGGGCACTGTAAACACATTCTTCTCATTGGAATACACGATTTTGATATGTTGCTTTTCTAAGAAAAGCTTTTCTTTCCACCATTTTCCTTAGAATCAATGTTTGTCTGACAAGTGGGACAAACATGGATTATCATAATAATCTTCATTTATTTGGTGATTGGGTGCTATAAATACATTCTCTTCCTTAGGATACACAGTCTTGATGCTTTGAATTGGCAAAAGAAGCTTTTCATTCCATTAGTTTCCTTAGAAATAAGTTTAGCTATTAAATAGGATAAACTTGGATTCTAATAGTAATCTCTATTCTTTTGGTGAATGGGCATTATAAACACTTTTTCCTTATAGGGATACAGGGTTTTGATGCTTTGATTTGGAAAGAGGTGTTTTTCATTGCACCATTTTCTTTAGAATTAAAGTTCCTCTGTCAAATGGGACAAACTTGGATTCTTCTTATAATCTCCATTCTTTTGGAGATTGGGCACTATAAACATGTTCTCCTCGTTAGGTTGCATGCATTTGATGCTTCAATTCCCAAGCAAAGCTTTTCTTTCCATAACTTTCCTTAAAATCAAAGTTCGTTAATCAAATGGGACAAACTTGGATTCTCATAATAATCTCCATTCTTTTGGGGATTAGGCACTATAATTACGTTCTCCTAATTGGGATACATTGTCTTGATTCCTTGGTTCTCCAAGAAAAGCTTTTCCTTTTACCATTTTGTTTAGTATAAAAATTTATCCATCAAATGGGACTTGGATTATCATAACAGTCTCCATTCATTTGGTGATTGGGCACTACAAATACATCCTCCTCATTAGGATGCACAGTTTTGATGCTTTGATTTGGCAAAGGGAAGCTTTTCATTCCATAATTTTCCTTACAATCAAAATTTGGCTATCAAATGGGATAAACTTGGATTCTTGTAATGATATGCATTCTTATGGGGATTGGGTGTTATAAACACATTCTCCTCATTGAGATACATAGTTTTAATGCTTTGGTTTTCCATAAAAAGCTTTTTCTTCCATAAATTTCCTTGGAATCAAAGTTCATCCATCAAATGGGACAAACTTGGATTCTCATAATTGTCTCCATTCATTTCGTGATTGGGCACTATAAACATATTGTCCTTATTGGAATACATGGTTTTGATACTTTGCTTTTCCAAGAAAAGCTTTTCTTTCCACCAGTTTTTTTAGAATCAAAGTTCATCCATCAAGTGAGACAAACATGGATTATCATAATAATCCCCATTCATTTGGTGATTAGGTGCTATGAACACATTCTCCTCCTTAGGATACACAGTCTTGGTGCTTTGATTTGGCAAGTGAAGCTTTTCGTTCCACCATTTTCCATAGAATCAAAGTTCGGCTGTCAAATGGAACAAACTTCGATTCTAGTAAAAATCTCCATTCTTTTAGTGAATGGGCATTATAAACATTTTTTCCTCATAGGGATACAGGGTTTGATACTTATCTTGAAAGAGCTATTTTCTGTTACTCCATTTTCTTGAGAATTAAAGTTCATCTATCAAAGGAGAGATACTTGGATTCTTGTAATAATGTCCATTCTTTTGGATATTGGGCACTATAAATATGTTCTCCTTATTAGGTTCCATGGCTTGGATGCTTTGGTTTTGTAGGAAAAGCCTTTTTTCACTATTTTCCTTATAGTCAAAGTTTATCCCTCAAATGGGACAAACTTGGATTCTCGTAATAATATCCATTCTTTTGTTCATTAGGCACTATAAATACATTTTTGCTCATTGGGATAGACCATTTAATGCTTTAATTTAACAGGAAAAGCTTTTCATTCCACCATTTCCCCTAGAATCAAAGTTTGGCTATCAAATGGCATAAACTTGGATTTTAGTAATAATCTCTACTCATTTGGTGAATGGGCATTATAAACACTTTCTCCTCATAGGAATACATGATTTGGATGCTTTGATTTGGGAAGAGGTGTTTTTTGTTACACCATTTCCTTTAGAATCAATGTTCACCTATCAAATGGGACAAACTTGGATTCTTGTAATAATCTCCATTCTTTTGGAGATTGGGCACTATAAATATGTTCTCCTCGTTAGGTTGCATGGCTTTGATGTTTTGGTTTTACAGGAAAAGCTTTTTTTTCTCACTATTTTTGTTAGAATAAAAGTCGATTCCTCAAGTGGCATAAACCAGGATTCTCATGATAAGCTCTATTATTTTGGTGACTGGGCACTATAAACCCATTCTCCTAATTGGGAAACACGATTTTGATGCTTTAGTTTTGCAAGAAAAGTTTTTCTTCTTACCATTTTTCATAGAATCAAAGTTCATCTGTCAAATGGGACAAACATGGATTATCGTAATAATCTCCATTCATTTGGTGATTAGGCACTATAGCCACATTCTCCTCATAGGGATACACAATTTTGATGCTTTGATTTGGTAGAAGAAGCTTTTCATTCCACCATTTTCCATAAGATCAAAGTTCATCTGACAAATGGGACAAACATGGATTCTCATAATAATTTCAATTCTTTTTGTGATTAGGCATTATAAACACATTCTCCTTATAAGGATATAGGGTTTTGATGCTTTGATTTGGGAAAAGGTGGTTTTTGTTAATCTATTCTTCTTTAAAATTAAAGTTTGTTCATCAAATAGGACATACTTGGATTCTTGAAATAGTCTTCATTTTTTTGGAGATTAGGCACTATAAACACGTTCTCATTAGGTTGCATGGCTTTGATGCTTTAGTTTTGCAGGAAAAGCATTTTTTCACTGTTTACCTTAGAATCAAAATTCATCCCTCAAATGGGACAAACTTGGATTCTCATAATAATCTCCATTCTTTTGGTGATTGGCCATAATAAACTGATTTTCCCTATTAGGATGCACAGTTTTGATGCTTTGGTTTTCAAAGAAAAGCTTTTCTTTCTACCATTTTCCTCAGAATCAAAGTTCATCCTCAAATGGGACAAATTTGGATTATTGTAATAGTCTGCTTTTATTTGGTGATTGGGCACTATAAATAAACTCTTCTTATTGGGATACATGGTTCTGATGCTTTCATTTGACAAGAGAAGCTTTTCATTCCACCATTTTCCTTAGAATCAAAGTTCCTCCCTCAAATAGGACAAACTTGGGTTCACATAATAATCTCCATTCTTTTGCTGATTGGGTACTATAAACACATTCTCCAAATAGGGATACATGATTTTGATGCTTTGATTTGGCAGGAGAAGCTTTTTATTCCACCATTTTTCATAGAATCAAAGTTCATCTGTCAAATGGGGACAAACATAGATTCTCATAATAATCACCATTCTTTTTGTGATTGGGAACTATAAACACATTCTCCTTATTAGGACACAGGGTTTTGATGCTTTGATTTGGGAAAAGGTGTGTTTTGTTACTCTATTTTCTTTAAAATCAAAGTTCATCCTTGTAATAGGACATACTTGGATTCTTGAAATAGTCTCCATTCTTTTGGAGATTGGGCACTATAAACACATTCTCATTAGGTTGCATGGCTTTGATGCTTTGGTTTTGCAAGAAAAGCATTTTTCACTATTTACCTCAGAATCAAATTTCATCCCTCAAATGGGACAAACTTGGATTCTCGTAATAATCTTCATTCTTTTAGTGATTGGCCACAATAAACTCATTCTCTTTATTGGGATACACAGTTTTAATGCTTTAGTTTTGAAAGAAAAGCTTTTCTTTCTACCTTTTTCCTTAGAATTAAAGTTCATCCTCAAACGGGATAAACATGGATTATCATAATAGTCTCCTTTTATTTAGTGATTGGGCACTATAAAGAAATTCTCCTCATTAGGATACATAGTTCTGATGCTTTTATCTGGCAAGAGAAACTTTTAATTCCACCATTTTCCTTAGAATCAAAGTTCATCCCTTAAATAGGATAAACCTCAGTTCACGTAATAATCTCCATCTTTTGCTGATTGGGCAATATAAACACATTCTTCTTATTGGGATACATGATTTTGATACTTTGATTTGGCGGGAGAAGCTTTTCATTCCACCATTTTCCTTAGAATCAAAGTTCATCCCTCAAATGGGACAAATTTAGATTATCGTAATAATCTCCATTCATTTGGTGATTGGACACTATAAACACATTCTCCTCATAGGGATACATAATTTTGATGCTTTTATTTGGTAGGAGAAGCTTTTCATTCCACCATTTTTCATAAAATCAAAGTTCGTCTATCAAATGGGACAAAGATTCTCATAATAATGACTATTCTTTTTGTTATTAGGCGCTATAAACACATTCTCCTTATTAGGATATGGGGTTTTGCTACTTTGGTTTGGGAATTGGTGTTTTTCATTACTCTTTTTTTTTTTAGAATTAAAGTTCGTCCATCAAATAGGACATAGTTGGGTTCTTGTAATAGTCTCTATTCTTTTGGAGATTGGGCACTATAAACACATTCTCATTAGGTTGCATGGCTTTGATGCTTTGGTTTTGTAGGAAAAGCTTTTTTTCACCATTTACCCTAGAATCAAAATTTATCCCTCAAATAGGACAAACTTGGATTCTTGTAATAATCTCCATTCTTTTGGTGATTGGCCATAATAAAATCATTTTCCCTATTAGGATATGTGGTTCTGATGCGTTGGTTTTGAAAGAAAAGCTTTTCTTTCCACAATTTTCCTTAGAATCAAAGTTCATCCTCAAACGGGACAAACTTGGATTATCATAATAGTCTCTTTTCATTTGGTGATTAGGCACTATAAACACATTCTCCTCATTAGGATACATGATTCTGATACTCTCATTTGGAAAGAGAAGCTTTTCATTTCACCATTTTCCTTAGAATCAAAGTTCGTCCCTTAAATGGGACAAACTTGGGTTCGTGTAATAATATCCATTTTTCTGCTGATTGGACACTATAAACACATTCTCCTCATTGGAAAGTACAGTTTTGATGTTCTCATTTGGCAGGGGAAGCTTTTCATTTCACCATTTTCCTTAGAATCAAAGTTCATCCTTCAAATGGGATAAACCTAGATTATCATAATAATCTCCATTAATTTGGTGATTGGGCACTATAAACACATTCTCCTCATAGGGATACACGATTTTAATGCTTTGATTTGGTAGGAGAAGCTTTTCATTCCACATTTTTCATAGATACAAAGTTCGTCTGTCAAATAGGACAAGCACAGATTCTCATAGTAATCTCTATTCTTTTTGTGATTGGGCACTATAAACACATTCTCCTCATTAGGATACGGGGTTTTGATGCTTTGATTTAGGAAAAGGTGTTTTCGTTACTACATTTTTCTTTAGAATTAATGTTCATCCATCAAATGGGACATACTTGGATTCCTATAATAGTCTCCATTCTTTTGGAGATTAGGCACTATATATACATTCGTATTAGGTTGCATGGATTTGATGCTTTGGTTTTGCAGGAAAAGCTTTTTTTCACCATTTGCCTTAGAATCAAAATTTGTCCCCTAGATGGGACAAACTTAGATTCTCATAATAATCTCCATTCTTTTGGTGATTGGCAATAATAAACTCATTCTCCTTATTAGGATACACGATTTTGATGCTTTGGTTTTGAAAGAAAAGCTTTTCTTTCCACCATTTTCCTTAGGATCAAAGTTCATCCTTAAATGGGACAAACTTGGATTTCATAATAGTCTTATTTCATTTGGTGATTGGGCACTATAAACACATTCTCCTCACTAGGATACAAGGTTCTGATCCTTTCATTTGGCAGGAGAAGCTTTTCATTCCACTATTTTCTTTATAATCAAAGTTTATCCCCTAAATGGGATAAACTTAGGTTCACATAATAATCTCCATTCTTTTGCTAATTGGGCACTATAAACATATTCTCCTTCTTAAGATAAAGGCTTTTGACGTTTTGATTTGGGAAAGGTTGTTTTTCATTGCTCCATTTTTCTTTAGAATTAAAGTTTGTCTATCAAACGGGACATACTTGGATTCTTATAGTAGTCTCTATCCTTTTGGAGATTGGGCACTATAAACACATTCTTATTAGGTTGCATGGCTTTGATGCTTTGGTTTTACAGGAAAAGCTTTTTTTCACCATTTGCCTTAGAATTAATATTCATCCCTTAAATGGGACAAACTTGGATTCTTGTAATAATCTCTATTCTTTTGGTGATTGGCCACAATAAACTCATTCTCCTTATTAGGATACATGGTTTTGATGCTTTGGTTTTGAAAGAAAAACTTTTCTTTCCACCATTTTTCTTAGAATCAATGTTCATCCTTAAATGAGACAAGCTTGGATTATCATAATAGTCTCTTTTCATTTAGTGATTAGGCACTGCAAACACATTTTCCTCATTAGGATACATGGTTCTAATGCTTTCATTTGGCAAGAGAAGCTTTTCATTCCACCATTTTCCTTAAAATCAAAGTTCGACTATCAAATGGGGCAAACTTGGATATTCTTTGGTGAATAGGCATTATAAACACTTTCATCTCATAAGGACAGAAGGTATTGATGCTTTGATTTGGCAATAGGTGTTTTTCATAGACCATTTCCTTTAGAATCAAAAGTCACCCATCAAATGGGACAAACATGGTTTCTTGTCATAATCTTCATTCTTTTGGACATTGGGCACTATAAACACATTCTCCTCATTTGCTTGCATTGCTTTTATGCTTTAGTTTTGCAGTAAAAGCTCTTTTTTCACTATTGTTGTTAGAATCAAAGTTCATCCCTTAAATAGGACAAACTTGGATTCTCATCGTAATCTCTATTCTTTTGGTGATTGGGCACTATAAACCCATTCTCCTCATTGGGATTCATGGTCTTGATGCTTTGTTTTGCAAGAAAAGCCTTTCTTTCCACTGTCGCAACGTGGTCCAGAAATGAATCCTAACCAAGCCCGACTTAAATGGCCTACGATCCTATATTTATTAAATTTATTATTATTTTATATTTTCCTATTTGTATAGGCCATATCATTATTGACATTTTTTTATTTTTGGGGATGGGTGGTCAAGATGAATCGCTCACTCGACTTAACCTTAAATAGTCATTACAAAATGACTATTTATTTGGAGTCACCACTAATCTATTTGGGTTAGGTGAGATTGGTCACCTACGTATTTCGAGGGTTATGAAACCCTAGAATATAAACTCCAAGGCCTGCGATCATACCAGAGATCATATAAAAGGGTTTGGGACTTGATTACAATCACAAGTAAGGATCGACCCTCTCATGATGCCTGAAAATCGATACCTTATTAATTACATGTTAACTTGAATTTTAATTTTTATTCGGGTTTAATATGTGGCATTTAATTATAATTCCCGTATTGTTAAAATAAGGTTTTCTTATTCTATGAGAGAAAATCAAGGTTTTGCATTTCAAAAAAATTGAAACATCTTATGCACCCTCACCGGAAAACTAATGGGACACGAAAGTGTTCATTATTCCCTTTTATACCCTAATGAAGAACCAAAGGGACATAAAAGGTTCTAAAAAATGTTTATCACATCCTATTGGAGTACCTGGTAGAATGTGAAAGGTTTTTTTATTTGTATAAAATTCTTGATTCCCATTTTGAAAAGGGTACCTCATCATTAGAATGATCCGTAAAACCCTTATCACATATAGGTGGAAAGAATTTCACACACCACTCTAACTCCGAGACATCGCCTTTATTTTTCAAAGACATACAAATTTTATTTTAAAAAAAAATAAAGGACATATGACTCAATCTGGACAATGAAATACTAATTCAAATCCAAGGACTAAGAGATGAAAGAAAACGAACCTATCCTTGAAGTATACCTTCGGCATAGAAACACCCAGTAGTTACTTAAGGCTAGGTTTTATGAACAATTATAATATCTTTAAGGCTTACCGTCGACACTAAGGCACCCGGTAACTACTTAAGATTTGGTTCTAAGGAAAATTAAAATATTCCGAAGGCTTACCATCGACACAAGGCACTCGGTAACCACTTAGGATCAGGTTCTAAGGAACATTAAAATATTCCTAAGGCTTACTATCAACACTAAGGCACCCGATAACTACTTAGGATCGGGTTTTAAGAAAAATTAAAATATTCCTAAGGCTTACAATCGACACTAAGGCACCCGATAACAACTTGATCGTGTTTTAAGAAAAATTAAAATATTCCTAAGGCTTACCATCGACACTAAGGCACCTGGTAACTACTTAAGATCGGGTTTTAAGAAAAATTAAAATATTCCTAAGGCTTACCATCAACATTAAGGCACCCGGTAACTACTTAGGATTGGGTTTTAAGAAAAATTAAAATATTCCTAAGGCTTACCATCGACACTAAGGCACCTAGTGAGGAAAATTATGAAATTGCCCTTGAGGTATACCTTCAATATGAAAGTAGCCCAATACCCCTAATGGACTCAAAAATGACTTTAAAAGGCTAAAGGAACCTTAAACTTTCACCTTTGGCATAAAAGCATCCGATAAAAAAATTATGAAAATACCCCTGAGGTATACCTTCGACATTAAGGTATCATGGTACCCCTAATGGGCTAAAAAATAGCCTAAAAAGACTAAAGAAACCTTAAACTTTTACCATTGGCATAAAAGCATCTCGGTAAGAAAAATTACAAAAATACCTTTAGGGTATACCTTTCAAATGAAAGTATTCTGGTACCCCTAATGGACTCAAAAATAAACTTAAAAGGCTAAAGGAACCTTAAACTTTCACCATTGGCATAAAAGCATACCGATGAGATAATTTACGAAAATGCTTGTAGGGTATACCTTTGATATGAAAGTACCCCGGTATCCTTAATGGACTTGAAAGGACAAGTAATGATGATTCTTACTCAAAATGGGTAATTTTGATTACAAAATGACCTAAAGTATGAAAATTGCTAATGGGTCCCTAAAGTTTCAAAAATTGCATTTCATACCTAACGGAGAACCAAAAGAATACGAAAAATTTTTATATTTTTAGCACCTCACTGGAGGACCAATTGGATGCGAAAAATATCTAAAATAATCTAAGTGGATGATATCATGCTAAAGATACCATTTTGCCCTAAAAATACTAAATTTCCCTAAAGGTCCGTAAACTTTCTCGATTTTACACTTAGGTACCTAAGTAAAACATAACCTAAATCATCACAAAATATAATAAATCAGGAAAAAATCAGCATGTAAATGATGAAAAACATCCATACGAAGGTTCGGTCAAACACCTTTGCAAAAAAAAACATAATTTTTCATTAGTTGCAAACTAGCCCCTAAACTTTAGGAAATTACAACATACTCCCTAAAGTGTGAAAAATACCTAAAGCATGATATGAAATACCTAATATCAATTTCCAAGTTATCCATGAAGCTTTTGGTCAAATCCTTTGACCATAAAACAAAAAAATTTCTATTATTTATAAACTAGTCCCTAAACTTTTAGACATTTACAATTTAGTCCTTAAGTTTACAAATATTACAAAAAACTTAAAAACCTAAAATCAAAGTACAAATAAACATAAAATCACTATTATCAAAGTAAAAATTTTTCATCATGAAATTTCATAAATAATATCATAAATTTATATAAAAAAATTTAAGCTTAAAAATACAAAAAAAATCCCTAAGATTTCAATATAAATCATCATAAACATCTAATCATTGAAGATAACATCCTTATTACAAATGAACACAAAATATTATATTAAAAAAAGGAAAAAATACAACAAAATCCAACAATTCAAGAAAATCCATAAAATTTAATCATTGTTTTCATGCTTGGCCTTTCAACATGGAATGAAATCCATGAGCTCAAACAATCATAAAACTCACTAAAAAATAAGAAATCAAGCATGGAATCAATATAAATATGAGATTTTGGAAGAGAAGTTGCCTTAAAAGCTTGAAAAAACATAAAAGACCTAAGTAATTTTTATGGAT
>JBBYHK010293111.1:53213-100392 GCA_038382065.1 Adansonia grandidieri | reverse complement strand
ATTTCTTTTAGTGTTTTCTTGTTATTATGGTGAAATCACATATTTATATACTTATTTTTGTAATTTTATCATATAATAGTGTTAATTTGTGTAAAATAAAATGTGAATATGTGATTATTGAGTTTAAAAAAGTTTATTGGTAGATTGTTTAGGTGTTGGCCAAAATTCATGCTTGTATATGTGTTTTTGTGGTTATTTTGTAAATATAAAAAGTTTAAGGGCTAATCTAAAAAAATAAATAAAGAATAAAAAGTAAAAAAAAAAATTGTTTAGACCTATATGCTTGGCTGAAGTACACTTGCACTCTTAGGAGTGTATTTTATGCATTTTTCAAGTTAAAATACATTTTGTTTAGTTTTGGGGTCTTTTGTAATTTTAAAAAATTTAGAGACTGTTGCGTAAATATTGAAAATTTTATTCTAGGCGCAAAAAGAAGTAGCCAAATCTTGCTTGGGATTTTTTAGGTGACTTTTTGTAATTATTTTAATTTATTTGAAGCTTAATTTTACATTTTAATCATGTAGAGGCCAATGTGCAATTTTAGGAAACTTTAGGGACTAGTTTGTAAATAATAAAAAGTTTTTTTTTATGGTCAAAGGATTTGACTGAAAGCTTCTTAGGTAACTTGGAAACTAATTTTGGGTATTTCATATCATGCTCTCAATATTTTTCACACTTTAGGGGTATTTTGCAATTTCTCAAAGTTTAGGGGCTAGTTTGCAAATAATAGAAAATTTTCTTTTTTGGTCAAAGGTGCTTGACCAAACCTTTTTATGGATGTTCTTCATGATTTACATGCTGATTTTTACCTGATTAATTGTATTTTGTGATGATTTAGGTTTCTTTTTTACTTAGATACCTAAGTATAAAATCGAGAAAGTTTAAGGACCCTTAGGAAAATTTGGCATTTGTCGGACAAAATAGTTATCTCATCCACTTAATTATTTTAAATATTTTTATTGTCCCATTGGTCCTTTGGTGAGGTGCTAAAAATATAAAAACTTTTTATATTCTTTTGGTTCTCCATTAGGTTATGAAATACAAATTTTGAAAATTTAGGGACTTAATGGTATTTTTGCATTTTAAGTTATTTTAAAATTTGAACTTCTCATTTACGGTGTTTTTGGGTCAAAAAAATAAATATACCTTTTTTACCATTTTAAACCAATTTAAAACTAACATTTAATTTTGAGAAATTTAGGGACCCACAATTTTCATACTTTAGGTCATTTTTGTAATCTAAATTATCCATTTAAAGTAAGAATCATCATTGCTTGTCCTTTCGAGTCCATTAGGAGTATCGTGATACTCTCATGTCAAAGGTATACTCAACGGACATGTTATAATTTTCCTTACCGGGTGTCTTAATGTCGATAGTAAGCCTTAGGAATATTTTAATTTTCCTTTGAAACCAATCCTAAGTAGTTATCGGGTGCCTTAGTGTCATTGGTAAGCCTTAGGAATATTTTAACTTTCCTTAGAACCAAATCCTAAGTAGTGACTAGGTGCCTTTGTGTCAATGGTAATCCTAAGTATATTTTAATTTTCCTTCAAACCCAATCCTAAATAGTTACTGGGTGCCTTAGTGTTGATAGTAAGCCTTAAGAATATTTTACTTTTCCTTAGAACCCAATCCTAAGTGGTTACAAGGTGCCTTAGTGTCGATGGTAAGCCTGAAGAATATATTAATTTTCTTTAGAACCGAATCCTAAGTTCTTGTCGGGTGCCTTAGTGTTGATGGTAAGCCTTATGGATATTTTAATTGTTCTTAAAACCTAGTCTTAAGTAACCACCGAGTGTTTCTATGCCAAAGGTGTACTTTAAGGATTGGTTCATTTTTCTTTTATCTTTTTAATCCTTAGATTCGAATTAGTACTTTAGTGTCTAGACCGAGTCATAGGTCATTTATTTTTGTTTCAAATAAAATTTGTATATCTTTGTAAGATAAAAGCAATGTCTCAAAGTTAGAGTGAGGCATGAAACTCCTCCCACTCATATATGATTAGGGTTTTATAAATTATTCTAATGATGAGATACCTTTTTCAAAATGGAAGTCGAGAATTTTATACAAATAAAAACCTTTCACATTCTGCCAGGTACTCTAGTAAGATATGAAAGACATTTAGGTTTTTTAGGACCTTTTATGTTCCTTTGGTTTTCTGTTAGGGTATAAAAAAGGAATAATAAAAACTTTTGTGTCCCATTAGTTTTCGGTGGGGGTGTGTAAGATATTTCGACTTTCAAAATGCAAAACCTCGATTTTCACTCATGGAATAATAAAATCTTATTTTAACAATACAGGAATTATAATTAAATACCACATATTGAAGCCGGATAAAAATTCAAGTTCAAATTAACCATGATCAATAAGGTACCAATTTTGGGCACACGAAAGGGTCGATCCTTACTTGTGGCTATAACTGACTCCTGAACCCTTATAAATGATCTCTGGTACTTTATGGTCCACAAAATTTATCTTTAGGGTTTTGTGACCCTTAAAGCATTAGTTTCGACAGGTGACCAATATCACCTAGCCAAAATAGATTGGTGGTGACTGTAAACAAATGTCATATTGTGATGACTATTTAGGGTTAAGATAGGTGAATGATTCATCTTAACTAGCGCGTCCCCAGAAATAAGAGAATATTAATATCGATATGGCCCAAAAAAAAGAAGAATAAATAGTTTTAAAATAATGATACATCACCACTCATATATTCAAAGGCCATTTAAGTTGCGCTTGGTCAGGATTCACATCTAGGCCATGTTATGACCTTAACTCATCTATATCAACACTTTCAAAATCCCCTACTCCTTCCACTGTTTTCAGACTCTTTTCAAGTAGTTGGAACTTTTTTTTTTACTATTCTAGAGTTCGACCTGTTTTTCAAGTCTTGAGCTTGAGACTTTCTTGCTTGACGAACCCATCAATGTTTGCATCCACTCGGTTGTTCAAAGTAAAATTTGATTCTACACCTGTAGCCCCTTGTTGAGTACAGTCAGCAAGAGTATCTATTATGGGACTAGCACCGACAAGTTAAGTTCCTGGACAAGATTGCCCCTCTGCCACGATCAAGTTGGCAACAGTACTAGGAAGATTCCCTTGGTTTCTTGGATTCTCATTTTCAAACTCTTTCTTTCTAGCCATCATTTCTTCCATTAGCATAGAGATATGTACTTGTACCACCTCTTGTTGTTTCATTATAGTCTCTAGGACTTCTCATTGTTCTTTATTCTTTCTAAATGTACTAAGATTTCATCTGCCATGGTCAATGGTTTTTGATTATCCCGATACCCTAGGTTAAAAGAAATAAATTTCTTTAGAAAACTGATAAATCTGAATGAACCTTCATTTTATCCCTTACCCTCATGAATCTGTGTCATGAATGCATGTATGAATGTACACATATGAATAGGTGCAAGGATGAAATTAATGTAATGCTAAAGAAAACTCTATGTGAACAAATATATAGAGAAGGCCTATCATCAAAGAGACTACCCTAAAATAAAATTAAGGCATCATGGTTCTTTAAGGTACAATAATATACAAAGAGGAGCAATAATAATAATAATAAATGAGAAATAAATTAGCCTAGATAAATAAGAAAATAAGTAATATGAAAATAAATAAAAGTTGCCCTAAGTAAATATATTAGGATGTTATGACACTTATTGGAGCAAATGAAAAGGCCTTTTTGCTGGCGATGACGTTCGAACATCATCGGCTAACCTACATGTCTATACCACATAGTTAAAGTTGCACATCTGACTTGCGAGGCAAAAGAAGTAATCAGATTTCTAGTGATGATATTCGCTCATCATCACTTGACATCTAATTAAAGCAATGATGGCACCTTCTATGGTGCAACAAAGGTTTTACATAAACGATGATGTTCAATTACTATCACATGATTAACATGTTCTAAACATGAAATGAAAAGAAAAGGGTAAGAAATGTTCCCTCATGTGTACCTAACTCAATACCCTCTAGAACTAGATATGGCTCTAGCTAGGTGAAGCCCTTATGATTCATTACATGAAGTTCAGGTTAATCATCTAAATAGGTTCTCGAATTGCTCATCGAGTCTGAAAAAAACTTACGGGGTACCCTAATCCTTACCCATTTCGAATTTATGTCAAAAAGGGTTCAATTTGAGTGGGAGTATCTTTCATGCCAATAATGAGGCTAACACCTTGAGCAGGCTTAGGACTTTACACTTCGTAGGCCTTTCACTAGCCCAAATAAAGGCTAACACCTCAGACGGCAGAGTTACTTGGTCCCCCTTTAAAATATTGGGTACCTATGTCCTCTCTGTATACCTAGAGGAAAATCTAATGCATATGAATATGCACAATGTGTGTGGGGAAACAACTTACCTTTTATGATTCAACACCTTCAAAATATTAAAACCCTTATCCTAAATTCCCCTAAAAAATAATGTTGTAAAGAAAACAATAAAGTTAGTGAAAAAAATATGAACAATATATAGCAAAATTTCCATATAAATCAAAAATAAAATTTTTGTTTTCAAATACAGAAAATTATAGTTAAATACTAATTGAAACTGAATTAATTAAACTTTAATTAACATGTAATTAATTATAGGCTTAACTCTCTAACCTATCCCCAACAAAGTCACCGAGCTATCGCAACATGGCTCGAATACAAAACCTAACCAACCTGACTTAAAATGGCGGATGTACCCCTTATTCTTATACATATCTATATATTATAATTTTGTTTATTTTAGGGGCCATGTCATTATTATTTTATTATTTTTTGTGTCTAGAGACTATGTTACTGAGATAAATTACTCACACAACTTAACTTTAAATAGTTCTTATGAAACGACCATTTATATGGAGTCGCCATAAATCTCTTTTGGCCAGGTGAGATTGGTCACCTCTCGAAGTTTATCTTTTTAGGATTACAAAACCTATAAAAATAAATTTTGAAGTCTACGCTCACACCAAAGATCGCATAAAAGGGTTCAGGAGTCGGTTACAATCATCAGTAAGGATCGACCCTCTCTTGATGCCCCACAATCGATACATATTAATCATGTGTTAACAAAATCTTTATTCAACTTCAATATTCAATATTTAATTATAATTTCCACAAGTAAAAGTTTTCATAAAATAAAGTTATTATTCCATATAAGGAAATTGGATTCTTAATATTTTTGAAAATAAAAATATCTTTTGTACCCTTTCGGAGAACCAGAAGAACACGAAAGCTTTTGTTTTTCTCTGCCTACCCTATTAGAGAGCCGATGGAATAAGGTCATTAAAAATCAAAATATCTTTTGCACCCTGCTAGAGGCCAAAAGAATACAAAAGGTTTTATTTTCCCAAATTGCAAAAATATCTTGATTTCATTTTGAAAAAAGATATCTAGTTATTAAAATAATCCATAGACCCCTCTCAAATAATGGGAGAAATTTTATGCACTATTTTTTACATTAGAAACATTGCCTTAATTTGCAAAAATTCCAATTTTATTAATAATATTAAAAATAATAAAAATTACCCTAAGATGCAGTTTAAACAAATTGTACTAAACTCAACTCTAAGGACTTGAATATGGTCAATATGACCAACATGTCCTCTAAAATACACCTTCAACCTAAAAGTATCTTAGTAACCTTAAAAAAACTAGATTTTTAAAATAAAATAAATGAAATGTCACTATGGAGTACCTTCAACATAAAAATATCTTGGTACTCAAAAGATTCTAAAATTTTATAAATAAATAAACCTATTCCTATTGTGCACTTTTGACGTAAGAGTATCCTGGTGATCACATAGGACTTGGTTCTAATGTAATTGCTAAAATGTCCCTAAGTTCTACCTTTGACATAGAAGTATCCTGGTAAGCTTAAAGAACTTGATAATTCTATAAAAAGATGAACCTATCCTTGTTACACACCTTCAACATATAAGTATCTCGGTAGCCATAAAGGATTTAGTCTTATGGTAAATTACTAAAATACTCCTAAGGTATACCTTTGACATATACATATCCCTATAAGCTAACGGGCTAGATGACATCATGAACAAATGAACCTACTTGTACTGTACACCTTCGACCTTTAAGTATCCCAATTGTCGTATAAGACTCATTTTAGAGAAATTACTAAAATAACCTTAAGGTTTACTTTTGACCTATAAGTATCTTGGTAACTTAAGGGCTGGATGACACCATGAGCAAACGAACGTACTTCTACTAGATACCTTCAACCTATAAGTATCCTAATGATCACATAGGAATCAATTCTAGGATAAAATTATCAAAATACCCTTAAGGTGTACCCTCGATATATACGTATCTTAGTAACCTGAAAGGCTTGAAAATGATATGAAATGACATTTATACCTTCTATGGGCAACTTAATCATCAAGATAGACCTAAAACGCAAAAATTGCTAATAGGTCCATGAACTTTTTAAAATTTCATTTCATACCTTACCAAAAAATTGAAAGAATACAAACAGTTTTAATAATTTCTACACCCCTATGGAAGACTGTAGGAATGTTAGAAACATTTTTAAAATGTCAAAAATATCGTATTAGCCTTAAAATGCAAAGTTTTTCTAAACATTCCCTAAAATTATTTAACTTTGTAATTTAGTCCCTATATAAAGTAAAATAATAATTAAACACAAAATACATCACAAAAAATTTTGGAAATCATGTCCAAAATCATATAATCAAATTTGCCAAGCACATATAGACTTGGAACAAGAAATTTGCAATTTTGCAAATAAGTCCCTAAACCTTTCAGAATTGTATTCTGTACCCTAATGAAAAACCGAAAGAATACAAAAATTTTAATAATTTCTATACCCCTATGGAAGACTATAGGAATATTAGAAATATTTAAAACATGACAAAAAAGACCATTTTACCTCTAAATGCTATGATTTTTTAAATGGTTCCTAAATTTTTCTAATTTCGCAATTTGATCCCTACATGGAAAAACACCCAAAAAAATCATCGAACATATGAAAATTAACATGTAAAACACAACAAACATTCTCATGAAGATTCAGCCAAAAACCTTGGCCTTGAAACAAAATCTTTCACTTTTTGGCAAACTAGTCCCTAACTTTGTAAAATTACAAATTAGCCCCTAAAATGTAAGATATGGATAAAATATGTTTTAAAATGCCTAAAACACTCATTCCATGGTGTTAAAGACTTTTGGTCAAGCAAGGATAATATATGAAAAAGTTTTTAAAATTTTAAAATTTAATCCTTAAATTTCCTATTATTGCAAAACAACATAGAAACCATAGAACCAACACAAAACTAAGCATAAAATCATCCTAAAAAATTCCTACTAAATTCTGCCAAGGTGAGCAGTAAACATGCATCAACATTTTGTAATACAAAATCATGAAAATAACGATGAATAAATATCATCAAACTTAAATACAAACATAAAATCATAAAATATAAGTATATAAATATATAAATCAAAATATTAACATGAAAATATTAAGAAAAATAATATAAACATAAATATATATATACAAAAAAACTAATACCTCATCAACAACAACAATATTTCATAAAAAAAAATCAAGCTTTAACTAAAAAAATTAAATAAAACAACAAATATACAAAAAATTGTTCATTGTCAACATGTTAGCCTTTCAACATGGATGAAAATCCATAAGCTTAACATGACTTTGGCTTACAAAAATAAAGAAAAATTATGAAAATAAGCAAAAACTACAAGATTTCTACATGAAATTACCTTGAAAGGCTTGAAAACTTAAAAATTCTTGAAAATTTTTAAGAAAAATAGCTAAATTTGGCTATGGAAATCATCAGCTATTTGTGAAAACTTCTCCCATGATTTTTCAAGGTGGGACAGTCAGCCAAGAAAGTTTGAATGGCCTTTTATCTTTTTCTCTTTTCAATTTTTTTGTTATTTTTTTATATTTAATATTTATTTGATTTGATTTTTTAATTAAATAATTTGATTTAAATTAATTAATTTTGTTATCTTACAGGTGGTGTCATGCATGACCTCATTGAATCTAGAGAGTTTTGGGTGATATTTGTATAATATGTGAAATTATTGTAAAAATTAATTAAAAGGATTAAATTGAAAAAATAAAAAATTATGCATTTGAAATAAAATTTCATACGATTGATTTAATTTAATCTAATATTAAAAACAATAGTTATGTAAAGAAAAAAATTAAAAATAGCAAACTCATAACATTTTAAGAGAAAAACCCTTATCAGAAAAAATTGTTATGTATAAAAAAATGCAAAACTCATGAAATAAATTGAATGTTCATAAGCTGTTTTAATATGAATTTAATAGTGATATTTGAATGATTTTAAAAATTATAAACTCAGAAAAATCCTACTAGAAAAATTTATGGAGTAAAAACACTTCCATATCTCGAAAATAGAAAAATTCTAAAAAATTTGAAAACTCATAAAATAAAACAAATTTTGAAAAATCAATTTAATATGAAATAAAGAAT
Organism: Adansonia grandidieri; assembly: GCA_038382065.1. NCBI lineage: Eukaryota > Viridiplantae > Streptophyta > Magnoliopsida > Malvales > Malvaceae > Adansonia > Adansonia grandidieri. The sequence continues at coordinate 91,885 of JBBYHK010293111.1, read as the reverse complement.
AATATTTGAAGAATTTTAAAAATTATAAATTTAAAAAAATCCCCCTGAAAAAGTTATGGAGTAAAAAACTCTGTATCTTGAAAATGAAAAAATTATAAAAAAAGCAAAACAAAACTCATAAAATAAATTAATTTTGAAAACTGATTTAATATGAATTTAATGAAAATATTTGAAGAATTTTAAAAATTATAAACTCAGAAAAATCTTACCAAAAAATTTACGGAGTTAAAAACTCTATATCTTGAAAATAAAAAATTCTAAAAAAATGTAAAACTCATAAAATAAATTTAATTTTGAAAAACTAATTTAATATGAATTAAATAATAATATTTAAAAATTTTAAAAATTATAAACTCAAAAAAATCTCTTCAAAAAATTTATGGAGCAAAAAATTATGTATCCTTGAAATGGGAAGAATTCAAAAATATGCTTAAACTTCACAAAAAAATAGATTTTGTCCAATAAAGTAATCATAATATTAATTTATAAAATAGTAGAAGTAAAAACTAGAAATTCAAAACAATTTTTACCAAAAAAATTTCACGTGTATAATACTTACTGCATCGTGAAAAAGTCAAATTTAAATCTTAAAATGACAACTTGATACCTAGTAATAGAAAATGCCGAAGCAAATTTTTCTTTGGATATTTCTGATTTTTCAAAGTGAATATGGGCATAAATGCCACACAGGTATCAGTAAAAATATTCAATGGTTAACTTTCCAAATTTAACAAAAAATTCTCAAAAAATTATAAAAATGGGAAATTTAACCGTGATAATATCAACAGAAATAAATTTCAAATTTGCAAAAGTATAAAGTTAAAAGTTAAATATTTTACCTTGATATTTGTCCTTTTTATCTGAGATTTGTTATGTAAGACTTTTAAAACGGTGCTAATCTTGTCACATGCACCTGTGGTCATTTAAGCATAATTAAATGGGTCTTAAAAATGTTTATTTTACTTGAAAGAAGCCTACCCGAGTCATGAATATTTTTAGACTATCAAGAAAGGGGGCCCAAACAAACTTAGGTGTCTACACCCGGTAAGCCTAAAAGACTTAACAACTCTATTAAAAGACGAACCTATCCTTACTATACACCTTAGACATATATGTATCCTAATTATCATAAAGGATTTGGTTTTAAGAAAAAATCCTAAAATACCCTTAAGGTGTACTTTGAAATATAAGCATCCCGGTAACTAAGGGCTAGATGACATCATAAACAAACAAACTTACTCCTGCTATACACCTTTGACCTATAAGTATCTCGATGATAACATAGGAATGGGTTCTAAGGAAATTTAATTAAATACCCCTAAGGTGTACCTTCGACCTATAAGCATCTCGGTAACCTAGAGGACTCATGAATGATATGAAATGACTATTATACCCTCCATGGGCAATTTAAACATTAAGATAGACCTAAAATGTAAAAATTACTACTAAGTCCCTAAACTTTTTAAAATTGCATCTCATACCCTAACGAAAAACCGAAAAAATACGAAAAGTTTTGATAATTTTTACACCCTTATGGAAGACCATAGGAATGTTAGAATTATTCTTAAAGTGTCAAAAATATCATATTAACTCTAAAATGCAAAGTTCTCTAAATGGTCCCTGAAATTTTCTAACTTTGGAATTTAGTACCTATATAAAATAAAATCATAATTAAACACAAAATTCATAACAAAAAATTATGGAAATCATACCAAATATCATATAATAAATTTGGCCAAGTACCTATGGCCTTAGAAAAAAAAGTTTACAATTTTGAAAAAAAGTGCATAAATTTTCTAAAATTACAAAATTGCCATAATGATAGAAAATGCATAAAGCATATTCATACATATCAAAATAAACATGAAAATACTTTCACAAATATACACAAGCAATTAGAGAATTATATATGGCCTTGAAACAAAATTTTTCATTTTTAGAATTTAGTCCCTACATAATAGAAAATAATAAATTAACACAAAACACATCATGAAAAATCACAAAAAACACACCAAAAATCACAAAAAACATTCGACCAAACACCTATGGCCAAAAAATAATTTTCTTCGCATTTTGCAATTTAGTTCCTGAACTTTTTACAATTATAAAATGGCCTCAAAATGATATAAAAGCATAAAAGACATTCAAATATGTTAAACTAAACATAAAAATGCCTCAAAAGCTACCTACAAACAATTGGCCAAGCTTGGATGGCCATAGAAAAACTTCGCAATTTTTGCAATTTAGTCCCTAAGATTTTCATGTGTACAAAATAAACTAAATAAAATAAAGGCATCACAAAGTCATCACAATCAGATTCAAGTAAGCTTAGAATCAACCTTCTAAAGCCTTTAAAAATTTGGGACAATTATTTTTAAGCCCCTAAAAGTTTCAAACTTCACAAAATATTCCTAAATTTCATGAAATCAAGCATGAAAAAGTATTCAAGCCCACAAATATTTTTTATTAGCGTATATTTTAAGCAAAAACAATATTTTTCATCACATATTTGCATAAATATCAACATATATACATGTCATAATTTTTACCAAGCATACATAAGCATAAAAACATAAAAAATAATGAATAAATCAATATAAAATGACATGAAAATATTAAGAAAAATTACCTAAACATGTATTCATAAAAATAACAATATACATATAAAAAAACACAAATAATCTCAAAGAAAATCAAACTATTTTTAATAAAAATTAACTAGAACAACCAAAATCAAAAACTTTAATCATAGCCATCATACTTGGCCTTTCAACATGATTCAAATTTCATGAGCACAAGTATTCCTTTGGCTCATTAATAAAAGGAATCAAACAAGAAATGAAAACAAAATTAAGAAATTTTAAAAAAAAATTTAACCTTAGAAAAACTTGAAAATCTAGGTATTTTAATGTTTTTTTTTTCGTTTTGTATTTTCTCCTAAAGCCTAAAGTCTTCAAATGAAGAAAACCATCCCCTATTTATAAGGGATGGAGGTCAACCAATGGTTGAAAAAACAACCTTTGGCTGAATGACTTCTCCAAGTTTCCAAAGTTCTCCACATTTTTCTTTTATTTAATATTTGTTTTATTTATTTTGATTTTATTTTTTTAACTTTGATTTAATTTAAATTAATTATGTTTGTCTTTTATTGGATTATGTCATCCATGACATCATCAAAGTCCAGAAAATTTTGGAAGATAATTATATATTATGTAAAATTATATCGTAAAATTTAAGTAAAAGGACTAAATTGTAAAAATTAAAAATTATGTATTTGAAATAAAATTTCATATTATAAATTTCATTTATTCTAAGAAAAATGGATTTTAATGTTCACGAAAGAAACATTAAAAATTGCAAACTCGTAAAAATTTTACAAGAAAAACTTTTACTAGGGAAAATTGTTATATGTGAAAAAATACAAAACTCATAAAATAAATTGAATTTTCGCTAACTAATTTAATGTGAATTTAATAATAATATTTGAAGAAATTTAAAAATTATAAACTCAAGAAAAAATCCTTCTAAAAAAATTTATGAAGTAGAAAACTCCGTATCTTGAAAATGGAAGAATTCTAAAAAAATACAAAAATTTATAAAATAAATTAAATTTTAAAAAACTGATTTAATGGGAATTAAACAATAATATTTGAAGAATTTTAAAAAATTATAAATTTAGAAAAAATCTCTCAAAAATTTTATGGAGTAAAATCTATGTATCTCGAAAACAACAAAAAATCAAAAAAATAAAACGAAACTCATAAAATAATTAAATTTTGAAAAACTGATTTAATATAAATTAAATAATAATATTTGAAGATTTTTCAAAATTATAAATTTGAAAAAATTTTACCAAAAAATTTATGAAGTAGAAAACTTCGTATCTTAAAAACAAAAGAATTTTAAAAAAAAAAGGCAAAACTCATTGAAGTTCAAAACTCGAGAAAATTGCTCTAAAAGTTTTATAAATAAAGAAAAGCTCGTATTTTAAAACTAAAAAAATTTCAAAAAATACATTAAAATTTAAATAAAATGAATAAAATACAATATATTATTCAAAATATTAATTTACAAAATTGTAAAGACAAAAATCCAAAATCCAAATCAAGTCTTTACCGAAAAAATCATGAGTAAAATACTCGCGATATAGTGAGAAATTCAAAAATAATTAAAAAATTTCCAACTTGATACCTTGTGGTAGAAAATGCCAATAAAAATTTTTCCTTGAATTTTTTTTTATTTTTTCGAGTGCATATCAGCATAAATACTACACTGGTATTGGTAAAAATATACGACGGTCAACTTTTCAAATTTAATGAAAAATTCAAAAAAATGGGAATTTTGATTATGATAACATCTACAAAAATAAGTTTCCAAATTCCACAAGTATAAAATCAAAAACTAATTTTTTTACCTTGAAATTCATCTTTTTATCTGAGATTTGTAACTACGACCCTTGAAACAATACTAATTTTGTCACTTGCATGTGCAGCTATTTAAACACAACTAAATAAGCCTTGAAAATGTTCATTTCACCCTAATGAAATCTACCTAGGTCTCTAATATTCTTAGACTTTCAGAAAAGGGAAGCCAGACAAAATTAGGTGTCTACAATTCATTTATTTTCTATTTTCAGCATTTGCATCATACTAGTAAGCCATTCATGTACTCATGACCATCCTAGGACTCCCATGCATTGTTGTGGCCTTGGATGTGGTAGTCTTTTTTTATGATCTTTTGATATTTTAATGTTGCTTGGATGAAAAAATGTGCCATGTTTTGATTTCACCATCAAAACAACCTCTTTTCATGCATCTTTATCATGTTTTTATCCATTTTCACATACTTAACACATGCTTAAATTTTCATTCTAACATGTTTTACACATATTCATGCATTTTCTTTCATTATGATAAGTTTCATGGAATAACAATGCTATCTTGAAAATTCCAACATGTTTTTTTTGGTCAAACATGTTTATACCATCATCCATGGCTTGATTCTAGATGTTATTTATGAGGCCTAACATTCTCATGCACCTTATTTGTCATCACCTTATATTTTTGCCACCTTTTCCATTGTCAAAATATCATGTTTACTTGTTTGAATATGTTGTCCATGTTCACTGTTATTTATGTTGCATTTCATTCGTAACCTTTTTGTCAAAATGCTTGCTTGTTTGTGCCAAAAATCTAATTCTTTAAAAAAAATCCCAAGTTAAACCTATGCTACTATCAATAAATAGAGAGTAGCATAGATTTAATGTTTTTTCTAAATTGGTCCTCCAATCTTAAGGACAAATCAAACTTTTCAAGTCTAGATTCATGGTTGAATAAGCTCAACAATGATGTTTTTTTTAGAAATATGACCTTCTTATTTGTTAAAAATATTAGGCATTGATCTTGAGTTTAGTATCCTCATTTGTGCTATGGTCAACAGATTGTTTCATCATCCTAAATGATTCTAGGATTGTGAAATGAATTTGTGAGGCCTATGCCACCCTCTTTTTTCTTTCACGGACATTCAGACTTTCATGGTTCGAGCTTAGTCCAAAGAAACCTGAAAATATAGAAAAACTCCTCTATTTTTGCTTTAGCAATATTATGCCCACAAAAAATAATAGTTTTAAATCAAAGCATATTTTTTTGAATTTTTTTGATATTTTTCCTTGAAAGAACATTGGATTACCTTTCTAATAGTATCTTGTTTGCACCCAAACAATTTCGGATGAGGGAGTTATGATTTTTTTTGAACCCTTACTATCCAAAACCCTTAGAACTAGCGAAATGCATTCTTTTTGGGCCATTTCAGCCTGCCAGATGATTTTTTAAAATTTTTAAAATATTTTTCTATAAGTTTTGTGAAATTCCCTTTGTGAAAAGGTATCGTTTGTGATTTAATGATATCAAATGAGTCTGGGATGATTTTCCAAAGTCCAATATGTCTTTTCCCATGCATATGCTACCAGTGTTGAAACAAACCTAATTTTAAAAGTTAATTCCACCTAGAAAGCAATTTGCTAAGATTTTTGGAATATTTTTATATTAATCCTCATCAAGTTGGCTTTCCAATGACACGTTGTTCACCCTCTAAAGCCTTTAGATAAACTCGATATAAATTCAGGATAGGTGATAGCTGATGTTGTCCCCTTGTTTTTGGAATTAAAATTAACTTAATTTTCTAAACCATCTTTATCAAGACATTCAAATGTCTCAAAGTGCATTTGATTGACTTCCTAAGCAATCACGTAATATAACACAAGTCCTCCAAGTTCAGGTTAAGGCTAAAATAAAAAGATAATTTTATTTAAATTCTTAGTTTCTATTTTTAAGGTACTTTTTCCCCAAAACATTCCTTTTCTTCATAAACATCAACATTTTCATCAGTGGGGATACTCCAATCTCACTTCTCTGAAGGCATACTCCAACCCCGCTTTTCATTCAAAACTTGAATTTTCTCTTTAATTGAAAGCTTTTTAAAAATATATAAAATTGTCATCAATGGGGATACTTCAACCCTACTTTTTGAGGGGATACTTTAACTCTGCTTTTCATTCAAAACTTGAATTTTTCACCTAAGCAAATCTTTTCAAGATTCTTAATTAAACCCTTTTAAATATATCTAAAATTTTCACTTATAGGAATACTCCAACCTCACTTTTTTTTTTTAAATTTGAATTTTCCCTCTTTCAAAATTTCCAAAAGGTTTTTTATCAAAACCTTTTTGAACACATCCAAACCATCGCCATTGGGGATATTCCAATCCTGCTTTTCGAGGGGATACTCTAACCCTACTTTCAAATTTCAATTAAAATTTAAATTTTTTCTCCTGAACACCTTGAGTTCACTTATCAAAACCTCTTTTTTTCTATCTTACAAGTTATCATCGTATCCAAACACGTCTCAAAATTGTCATTTTGTTTATTCCTCAACAATCAAAGATGATTAAATTTCGACCATCCCTCCTTTTTATGTTTTTTTGTATGTATGTTTTTATGCAACATTATTATATTTGTTTTCGTCTTACTAACACGTTTCCTTTGTAATGACCATCGTGCATTAACATTTTAAAAATTGTTTTCAAAAGTTAGAAGGCAATATTCCACATCGGTATCTCACTAATGCCTGAGATGAAATATTTAAATTTTCAACATTTAATCCAAAAATTATTTTCATAAAAAATCCTTATGTTCCCCATACCTTCGAGGTGTGTAGGTGTTCTAAATTTTCTCTCAAAACCTGGATCTACATTTGTCACAAAAATTCATGCATTAAAGGGGATTATTTCGAAATAATGATAAAGTGAAACTAATTAAATTGAAACCGAAGTGAAACATGGTCAGTGGGTACCGATTTCAAGCATCGTGGGGTGCTAATCCTTCCCCACACGTAACTAGCTCCCGAACCCAATGGACAAATCTCTAGATTTTGTAAACCTTGAAATTGATGTTTCAAGTTTCGTCAATACATTGTTTTCAATTGGCATCCAATTTTGCCTAGCCCAAAATGATCAGTAGTGACTCCAAATTTATTGGCATCTCGTGTAGCCTTTTAAGACTAGTCAAGTGAGCGATTCGCCCAGCGATCTTTCTTCCCTTCATATTATTATGCTTAGTTCAAATCTTAATCAAGTGATAACCCGAAGACTCCAACCAACATACCCATATAACCATATTTTTAAGTCGTGCGTGATCCCTTCAGATTGTTGAAAAGGGATACGTAATGACACAAGGTTAAGATTGTTTTATCTAATATAGAAGAAAAGGATGGGGACAGATTGACTTAGAGATCTAGATAAGGATAAAGATGGATAATCTGATGATAAGTGTTTAGTAAAAGGAGTCTTTACAAATATAATCATAGATTATTGATGTATTTGTCTTTCAACATTTTCTTTTAATTGATTTACTAGCTATCTTTGTTAATGTTACTATTGTTTTCTATGTTTTGTAATTTGTTTTGATCATTATAACAAAATTAAATATTATTCTTTTTTGACTATTCAAAGTAAATATTTTTACAATATTTTATTTTACATTAATTAATAAATAACCATAAACATGCAATATGTGGCAACTGTTAATATATGGTAATATATTGTTGCAATAAAGTAATTAGAGTTTGGCATACTAATTATAGCGATACAAAAGATTTCAAATAAATACATAATTTATTTCATGCAAGTGAAGTACAAAAAAATAGTGAAATATGTACGTATTTATTGGCTAAAAATAGTTAGTTACTATAGTTAATATCAATGAACTACAAAAGTTTGGAGCCATTTTTGGTTACTAATTTTTTTTTTATTGGAACTCTTTCTTAACTAATTCAGTCTCTAATCAAGTACGATATTAAAAAAATTTTCTTAACTAACGTTTTATGTTGAGTTTGTGATTAATTCGTTACTTACACTAGTTCCTAATTGGCTTAACAATTTTAAAAACTGATACAATATTAAACAATAAACGATATTACCTATCAACTACGATATTTAGTGTGAAAATATTTTACTTATCCATAAAATTTTCGATCAGGCATATCTTAATTATAATAATATATAAACCCTCAAATAGTTTCAAAAATCATCTACAAGTTAAAATAATTTTTTTTTATTTTATTATGAATATTTGATAACCCTAACTTTAAATATAAATATAATCCAATCAAGTAGTTAACGACAGTCACCTCTTGAAATTCTTGTTCAACATTCTCAAAACCTCCAACATCCTCCTAGGTTGAACCCACCTAGATGATAAAAAAAAAAAAAAGATTCATCCTGAGATAGACGTTAATCATTTATATGTACATTACTATGACAGTTTTGAGGAAATTAAGTCACTCATTGTTTCATACGAAGAACAGGAAATTCAATAATCAATGATTATCTAGTATTAATGTGAAAAAGAAAATGGCTAAGTGAAAAGTATGGCTTTTGCTTTAATTTTGAATTTTGGATCAAATTTCTATATTGTGCACGAATCTACACTTATTTATGGCCGGAGGTATTCATGAGCAAGGTCATGGCCTGAAAAATTTTAGATTTTTTATCTAGATTCGTTTTTGGCTCAGCTCGCTATGAATAAAAAAATTTTAAAAATATTTTATATTAATATTCATATATTTTATAATTAAATTTAAATAAATTTTTTTAAAAATATTAATTCGACCCATTGACAAAAAGCCTATCCAAGACCTGATTCAAGCAAGTAGCCCGGCCCATGGACATGTTTATCCATGGCCGAGCTACTTATCCAGCTTGATAGGCCTTGCTCACTTATGCTGAGCCTTGGACACAGTTTTTCCTACTTCGAATCGGTCTAATTTAAATTACTATTTAATTATAAAAATATATTAATATATTAGTATAAAATAAATTTTTTATTTTTTTATGAACAATAATTTAGACTTTTAGACTAAATAAACTCGATTCAAACCTAAGCAAGAAAGAAGAAAAAATTGTGGCTCAACGTTGCATGGACACTTCTGAATGAATCCATCAATTCCAATACTTTTATTAATGGAAAGGGCTGTCGCTTAGAGGTTTACATTTGATTTGCAAATCATAATCCATGAAGTACGAATTAAAAAAAAAAAAAGTCATGAGAATTCATATCGTTATAATTTTATTTTATGTAAAAATAACATATAGCTTATGTCTCAATAAGAGTTTAATAGTATAATAATAAAATTTTAATAAGGTATTTTATGTATAAATGATAATAAAATAAAAGAGTGCTCTTTAATAATAATATTTTGTGTGCCAATAGAGATTAAAAATAAAAAAAGTTAAAATAATTTAAATTAAAATTTTACTATCCCTCAATAAGAGTCTAATAATAAAAAAATAAGTTAAAATTTAAATAAGGATATTTTGATCAAACTCTTTTAGTACATTTGGAGTCTACTAGATGACATTGTCTGAGTGTAAAGTAGACACAAAAACAAAAGAAAATAGGATAATGACTTTAAGGAAAAGATGAGGAGAAAAGAGAAAACAAATATAGATAAATTAAATGAAGATGGGAAAGTTTTTAAGTTCAATTACGTTTTGAACTGAAGCAATGTTACTTTCTAATTTCTCAGGGAAAAAAAAAATCTGGCACTGATACGATATCAAAGTTTCAAGTCAATCTGACTGATGAGCTCTGTGCTTGTTTGTCAGTTTGCCGCTTTTGGCAGCAATTTGGCCGTCCGGCAGCTCATCATATTGTGGGATTGGGGTCCGACGTTTTATTTTGGCTAAGATATTCATCGAATTCCAACACAGCACAGGACATTTGTTATCTGAATTGTAACCAAACATTTTATTTGAAAATTGATATTTAGAATATAAAAATTTATAAATAAAATATTCCGATTATATTTCATTCCTAAATTTTCTTATTAATCAAATATATTATAGTAAAACATGCCGCATGTTTAAAACACTGCATTTTTTTCTCAATCTTTTTTTATTTTTGAAATTAAAAAATTGAAAATAAAGTCGAGTAGAAAGAAAGATGAAAATCAAGGAGGGAACGCGAGGAAGGGATTTAGAAGAAAAAAAAAAAAAAAAAAGGAAGAGCTAGCTGGTGCAAATCAAATTGTTGGTGTTTTGCCTTATACCATTCAAACCAGCAGCGATGGCAATGGAGTGAAGTTGGGAGAAAATTTATCTTATTTATTTTTGTTCTTTTTTCATGAGTGTAAAAACTTCAGTTGTATACTGTTTCATGTCGCTTCACTCAACTTTTTATCAATTATTTTTCATTTAATATTATAATTCATTTATAAATATAATTTTAGTGTATATAATTTTTTATAATATATATTATTTTTTTACTAATGTAAAGTGGTAGATTGATTTGATACAATTTTACAAAATTTGATTAATAAATTTGAAGATATTATTATTTTTTAATAATTTAAAAAAAATTATAAAAACTACCCACCTTACCCTAAAAAACTAAAAATATACTTTTTTATCACCTACTTTGTGGGTCTCCCAAATTCTAGTACATATATATACTAAAAGTGTATATATAAAATTTCATTGCAGATATGATTTAAATAAATATATATATATATCTAATATACATATTAAAAATATAAAACAGAGATATAAAATACTTTAAAAGGTAAAAGAGTAATTTTAAAAGATTACCTAACAAGCATGTATCGGAACTGTTACAAATTACCCTATCCTCGCTTTTAAAGAAAGAACATCTCATTGGAATTGGATCCGTTATAATCCGTTGAATGGATCACCTTGAAGCAAGGAAATTGATGCCAATCAATCATTTCCCTTTCTTTTCTTTTCTCTAGCTGATTTTCCTTTTAAACTTTTCTCAATTCTGTTTAGTTGTTTTTAAATTAAATTCTTTTAAAAACTAATTTAAAAAAAAATGACTTAGACTTTTTTAAACAAAGATGCAGTTTTATTGGTTGTCTTCAAATAAATTATTTTACAATTTGTCGCCGCATGCTCACCTTTAAAACTTCAGACAATCTGCAAGGCATAGCGCGCTCGACTTAAAAATAAATGATGGTTGGTCATGGTCGGGCCTTTGAGTTATCCCTTGATTGGGATTTGGATTAGGCATAATAATATGAATGAAAAAGAGACCATCGGGCGAATCGCTCATCCAATTAGTCTCGGATGGCCACCATGAAGTGGCCATAATCTTGGAGTCGCCATCAATCATTGCAGTCTAGGCAAGATTGGATGCCTATTGAAAACAATAGTTCGAGTTACAAAACCTGAAACATCAAAAAGATTCATTGGTTGTGTTCGTGAATTGGTTACGCATGGGGAAGGATTAGCACCCCCACGATGCTCGAAATCAGTACCTACAAACTATGTCTCGTTTCGGTCCTGGCTTAATCAATTCCATTTTTGTCATTATTTAGAAATAGTTCCCTCTGATGCATGAAATTTTGTAAATTGTTGTTTCGGGTTTTTTAAAGCAAATTAGATCACCTACGCGCCTCGAAGGTGTGAGAAACATAGGGATTTTTATGAAAATAATCTCTGGATTAGATTTCAAAATATGGATGTTTCATAGTAGACACTGGAGAGATACCAATACGAAACATTGTCTTATAAGTTTTATTAAAAAAAAATTTAAAACATGAATGCATGATAATCACTACAAAAAGAAAAGGTGTTAGTAAGACAAAAAAAGAGAAATGTAATAATATCATGCATAAGCAATCATGAACAAAAGCACATAAAAAAAGGGACGATCGAACTGTATCTCATAATTTCATTCAACTATCAAAAAATAATCAAGATGATAATTTTAGAGACAGGCCTGGATTCGATGGTGATTTAAAGGACAAAGGTGATTTTAATCAAAGTAGTCTAAGGTATTCGGAAGAGAAAAAATTTTGGATTTTTTTAGGTAAAAAGGGGGTTGGAGTAACCTCTAAAATAGAGTTAGAACAATATTTAGGAATAAAGAGAAAATTTAAATTTTTAATGAAAATGGGGTTGAGTATCCTCTTAGAGCAATGGAGTTGGAATACCTCCACTAGCAAAAATTTTAATATGAAATCTCATTTTTTTTTTTTTTGCTATTTTAGCCTTGATCTGAGTCAAAAGGGGCTGGTGTTGTGGGGGAACCAACCAGATGAATTTTGAGACCTTTGAACGTCTCAATAAAAGGAGATTCAAAAATTAAGTTGAAAACAGAGGACAACATCATGTCATCTCCATTTTTTTAGGTGCATCCGAAGGCTTCAAAAGGTAAATAAGGTACCATTGGAAAGGTAACTTGATAAGATTTAACATAAAAATATTTCAAAGATCCTAGAGAATCACTTTCTAGCCAGAATTAATGTTTGAAATTAGGTTTGTCTTGACACTAGTAGCATGTACAAGGAAAATGGCATTATGGACTTTGGAAAATCGTTCCAAGCTTATCCGGAATCATTAGATCATGAACAATAACTTTTCGGAAAGGGAATTTTGTGAAATGTTTAGGAAAAATATTTAAAAATTTCTTAAAAATCATCTAATATGTCAAAATGGCCCAAATAGAATGCTGCACATTGGTTCTAAGCGTTTCAGATAGTAAAGGTTCGAAAAATCATAACTTCCTCATCTAGGATGATTCGAGGGCAACTAAGAAACCGTTAGGAAGGTAATTCGATGCCATTTAGATGAAAAATATTGGAAAAATCAAAGAAAATATTTTATGGTTCGAAAAAGATTTTTTCAACTTTGGATTATAGTGCTGCCTAAGCAAAAACAAAGAGATTATTCGATATTTCGAGTTTTTTGGGGGTTAAATCCTATTTATGGACATCCGAGTGTCCATAACACTGGGGAAAGAATGACACGAGTATCATGAGTTCATTCCACAATCCCATATTAGTTCGAGATGATGAAACAAAACATTGACCATGCCATGAAGGTGTTAAACTCAAGATCAAGGCATAGTATTTTTCAACAAAAAGGGGGTATGTTTGCTTGAAAAATAACATCTTTAAACTCGTGTTATCATGAATCCAGAGTTTACATGTTTGCTTTGTCCCCAAGATTGGAAGACCAATTTTATGAAAACATTAAATCCATGCTATTCTGAATCTATTGGAGGTAGCATCAACTTAAATTGGGGATTTCTTTCAAAAACTAGATTTTTAGCAAACAAACATGCATCTTGATAGGAATGACATGAACAAAACATAACATGTAATAAGATGAACAAAGATTAAACATGCAAACACATATAGGTGACATGTTAACATGGAAATAAAAATGTGAGAAGATGACAAATAAGGTGCATGAACATATTTAAACAAAGGAATACAGGCTGAAGTTGTCAAGATAGCATTTTTATGTCATGAGACTCCTTAAAACACAAGAAAATGGATGGATATACATAAAACATGTTAAGGCGAACATTTAACCATGTGTTAAGCATGTGAAAATAGATGAAATATGACAGAAAATGCATAAATAAGGGGTTGTTTTTATGACAAAACAAAAAACAAGATATTTGGCCTACCATGGAACATCAAGGCATTAAAAGAACATCAACACTCTAAGACTACCAAAAATAAGGCAGCAATAATGCATGAGAACCTTAGAAAGCTCATGGTAACATAGAGAGGTTAGTAAGATGATGAAAATGTTGAAAAATAAGAGAATATGCAGAGTCAAGTGGAGAAAATATACTAAAAGTTTTAAACTTTAGCCTTTTCTCTGAACAGCGATTTTGAACTTCACCTTTTTAGGTTGAACAGCAAAAGAGTGATGAAAAAGAGGGACATTTTAGTTAGGTATGGATAAAAGGGATTTTTGAGAGGGACTATAAATGAAATAAAGGTTTTTGGAAAGACTTTTGGTGATGGTTTTGAAGAGATCTGAAAATGGAGAATAGTTTCTTAATTTTTGATGGGAGTGGAAACATTAAAGGAATGATTAAAAGTGGGATTTTTTTTTTTTAGGAATCTTTTTTTTCTTGTTGGTTCCCCCTCTCATCTGAGTCCAAGGTTGGCTTATATAGCCATATGGTTGTGAAGACAAAAGATGAAAAAGCAAAGGCATTTTGGGGTTTTTGTTCATGTACCTCATGCAAAGGTCAGCTACAGTGCTCGGTTCTCATGCAAACCCATTGGTTTGCTCAGTAAAAATAGTGGATCTAGATTACTTTATACAATTGAGCATTAAGTAAGGTCAACCTTACCCTTTGACAAATTGCCTAATGTCATGAAATGTCCTTTGTCATTGGCTACTTAGACCTCAAAATTTTGTTTAAATCCAATCACAGGCCCAAAGATAAACCCTGGTATGAATTTTGATGATTTTTGGTGCAAGAAACATGTTTGAATCAAATTTTGAATCAATGGTGCAGAGGCTGAAAAATGGCTCGAACTACGCAAATATATTTTTATGTATCGATACAGAATATTGTGTATCGATACACAAGGCAATTTTTACCCATGAGTATCGATACAATGAAGCATGTATCGATACCAAGAGCAAAAATTAGTTTTCAGTCTCAAGACTTAAAGGCATGTATCGATACTCCATGAACTTTTATCGATACTCAAGCTTGTGTATCGATACATTTTGCCAAAAATCATAATTTTAGCTACTGTTAAGGCCTGTATCGATACAAACACAGTAATTATTAATACCACATCTTAGGTATCAATACCAAACCCTTTTATATCAATACTACACATGAAAATTCAAGTTTTTGGCATCGTAAAGCCTTATATCTATAGTATGCACCTATATGCTTACACGTGCCTACGGCTTCTCGATTTTCCTCAACTTGGTCATAAATAGTGGGAAGTTGATTCATTTACTCATCTGAATGACTCTAGTGACACCATGAAAAATGGCCTTCGGTGCCTCATTTCACGTTTCTCTTTAATAAAACCTATAGGTATTTCAAACCTTCTAAAAAAAATTTTTCGCCTAGCGCCATGTCAGCTAATAGTGCCAGCGACACGACACCTTACAGTCGTCCCTCAGTTTTTATTTTTATTTTTTAATTTTACAATCTTTTACTTAAGTCCCAGGATGTAAGAAACTAGCTCGAACAAAATAAAGTGTCTACACAATCAAATTCCATTAAAATTATAACTATTAAATTCGTAAGCATGTGAAATTGGGCCTAAATGAGATAACTGAACACTAATTTTATAAAATATTATAGGCTAAATTTATTAAATTTAGATAGTAGAGTAATAAAATAATATAATTAAAATAATAGAAGAACCATATTCAAAATTTTGACTTATTTTATTCCTTTCAAGTTTGTGTTACAATAATATGCTCATATAGAACAATTATAAGTGTGTTGTTATTACAACTAGTGAAGATCTTATGATTATCTATATAAGAATATGATCAATGGTGCTCATAATGAATCATGCTAGGTTGTCAACAATGGTGCCTTTGGTATGTGACATCAAGGAAGGATTTCTTCTTTTCTTATAATTTTGGTGATTATGGGTTTTAAATATGGTAATGATGGTTCATCGAAGGTGATTAACAACAAAACAATTTGTCTAGGAACTAGTAATAGGACAAAGTTAATTTGAAAAATGTTAGACATGCACCAAATATCCATTTGCATCTAATTTCTTCTATTATTCTTACTGATTATCATTACACTAATAGCTTGTGTGGTGGACAATGGAAACTCACTAAACGCTTTTAATTATAGCATATAAAAGAAAGTGTACAGGCTTGTACTAGACTTTTGCTTTGATTTTTGTTAGTGCTGTTATTGAAGTTGAGTGTGATAACTAATTAGAGTTATGGCATAAAGGACTTGGCCATATTACTGATAAGGCAAATGGTTGTTTAGAGAAGAAAAATTGACTTTCAAGTTTGAAAGGTGTTATATTGGAAAAATGTGCTGACTATTTCACTAGGAAACAATACATGGTCTTCTTTAAGAGCCATTCTTTTTCTAGGAAATTATAGTTGGTTAAGCTGGTGCATTCAAATCTTTATGGATCGATGATGACAAAAACATTAGGTGGTGCACTTTCCTTTATGACTTTCATTAATGATCATTGAAGGAAAGTTTAGGTTTATACTTAGAAGACTAAGGATTAAGTGCTTGATGTCTTTAAGCAGTTTCAAGAATTTATTGAGAAAGAAAAAAGAAAGAAATTGAATTGCATTCACACAAATAATGGTAGAGAATGCTATGGACTTTTTAATGATTACTACAGAAAACAGTGTATTAGACACTAGAAGATGCCACTTAAAACTTCTCAGGTGAATGGTTTGGTAGAGAGGGTGAATAGGACATTAATGGAGAGAGCCAAATGTTTGCTGTTTGAGCAAAGTTGCCTAAATCTTTATGGTAAGGCTTTTAAATTGCTGCACATATTATTAATTTATATCATGGTGTTGCTTTATAGGTTGATACTCCAAACTGAGTATGGTTTGGGAAAGATGTTTTTATGATCATTTGTGTTTCTGGTTGTAAAGTATTTATACATGTCCTAAAAATGAAAGGTCCAAATTAGATATCAAAACAAAGCAATGTATCCTTTTGGCTATGGTAATGATGAGTTTCGTTAAAAGTTATTTGAGCTAGTTAAAAAGAAACTTGTTAAAAGCCATGATGTTGTTTTAATACAGCATCAAACTATTAATCAAATATATTAATAAGGTTGAGAAGATAGAATCTCCAAGTATTGATGGCTTAGTTGATCTTGATCCTACTTTTGAGACCCATATGCCTAATATAGCTAATGTTGGTAATCATATTCTAAGTGATTAGGTTAAGGCTAATGATTTTATTATTATTGATGAGGTAAATGTTCCTATTCATAGGGTTATTGATGAACTTATTGTTTCACTTAAGAGATCTTCAAGATATCTTATTCTTTCGACTTAGTACTCATTTGATGAATATGTGCTCTTAATTAAGGAGGAGAACCTAAGTTAAACGAAGAGCTATAAACAGTGAGTAGAAAGACAATTAGGTTGTAGTTATGAATAATCTTTTGATAACATACTTTTAAGCTGGTTAAATTGCCTAAGACAAGAATGTTTTGGAAAATCAGTAAAAGGTTTACAGAGTAAAAAGTGAAGAAAATGTTTCCACATCATGATATAAAGCTAGATTAGCTGTCAAAGGCTACCATTAGAAAAAAAAAATTGATTTTGATTAGATTTTCTCGCTTGTTGTTAAAATGTCTTTCATTCAAGTTGTTTTTGGTTTGGTAGCTAATCTTGATTTAGAGATTAAGTAAACAGATATAAAAACTACTTTCTATAATGATGATTATGATTATTTACATGGAACAACTTAAAGGTTCTATGGTAAAGGGTAAGGAAAACTATGTTTATAGTGAATAAACGTTTGCATGGCTTGAAACAAGCCTCAAGGCAATGGTACAAGAATTTTGAATCCATTATGCTTTAACAAGGATTCAAAAGGGCTGCTTCTGATATTGCGTGTTTAAGAAAAAGTTTTCTAATAATGACTTCATGATTTTACTACTATATGTTGATGACATGTTGATTGTTGGTCTAGAGGTCATAATTCTTCTAGAATTAACAGTTGATAAAGGAGTTTAGCAAGTTTTTTTTACAATGAAAAACTTGCTAATAGAAGGTAGATTCTTGGTATGCAAGTTATTCATGACAAAAAAACTAGGAAGTGGTTATCTCAAGAGTACTTTAAGAAAATGTTTTAGCGATTTTGTATGGATAAAGCCAAAGTTGTAAGTACACCTCTTGCTTTACATATTAGGCTTAGCATTAGATAAGCTCCTTCTAGTAATAAAGACAAAAAAGACAAATAACATGTTCCTTATGCATCTATAATAGGTAATTTGATGCATGCAATGGTTTGCACATGGCTTAATATAGCCCATGCAATTAATGTAGTTAGTAGTTTTCTCTCTAATCTCAATAGAGATCATTGGAATGCTATAAAATGGATTTTGAGTATCTTTGAGGCACTTCTAGTTTAAAACTCTATTTTGGAATTAGCAAAACATGGCTAAAGATGTTGATTCTAGAACGTTTACTTCATGCTATTGATTACTTTTGCAAGGAGAGTTATGACTTACTTATAGAGGTTGGAAAAAATGTGTTACATTGTCAACTATTAATGTTGAGTTTATTGGTGATACAGAAGCTTATAAAGAATTACTTTGGATGAAGAATTATGTACATGAACTTAGGTTTACTCAGAGAGATATGTTTTATTTTGCGATAGGCAGAGTGTTATCCATTTGAGTAAGAATTCAACTTTTAATAGTAGATCTAAACATATTAGTATGTGGTCCCATTGGATACGTGATATTCTAGACTCTAAACAATTGGAGGTTAAAAAGATTAACATAAATGATAATGGTCCAGACATGTTCACGAAGATTCTACTAAAGGGGAATTTCGAAGCTTGTTGTTGGGTTGTCGATTTGGCAATTGCCTCCATGTGAGTCAAAGAGAAAGTTTGTCACAGGTTCTTCCTCAAGTAAGCCCTAACTAAACAAAAAAAAAGTGCAAAAGTGTGTGCACATGACTTTATAATAAAAGGGGAAAGGTTTTAAAATTTTAATAACTTTGTTTTCTTTTCTCCCCAAATTATTGCTAATGCAAGGACAAAAGAAAACCCAAATTTGCTCACTTTTGAACTTTAATTTTAACTATTTTTTGATATATTGTTCTTGGCATCATGGGTTTTTCATCTATATAGTCAGATTTTTGTTTTCTCGTTGCTATTTGTTAGGCTATTTTTACTTATTTATGAGTTATATTTATTGTTGATTTGGAATTTTTGCATTTTTGATAGTGAGTAGGGGCTATTATGATATCTATAGTTATTAAAAGACACTTTGTTGTACTCGTTTCTATTTTTATAATGGAAATTTTTTTTTTGGACTAGGTCTTGTAGTTTTTACCTTTCACATTGAAAGAGGTTTCCAAGTTAAAAACTTGCATGTTCTTGTGGTTATTTGATTGTGTGCATTCTTTGCTATATATATGATTTGGATATTGCCGTTTGATGTATTTTGCTTCTTTTAGGTTCCTTCAAGTAGGAACGGTTAGTTGTTGCTTTGATTGTGTGTTAACCCCTTTCCTAACATATATTGCATATTTTTTTTTACTATTAACAAGAACCACTAGTTTCACTGTTTCCTCTCTTATTAATTTGTGCCCTTAAATCAACGTAAAAAATGCTAAAAAAACTCCCTTCATGCCTTTGTGAAATCTTATCGAAACAATGGAAAAATGCTTTCATTTTACCTCTCAATCTCTCAACAATGCTTCTGTTCCTCCGTTGTCATTGTCTTGATCCTTCGATCCTTCTTTCTATAACAACCTTACTATGACCTTTATGCTTGCTTATGATACATGTAATAAGCTAACTCCTCTGCAACATTGATTTATTTTTGTTTCATGTATTGCTCTCGTAGAAGCCTTCCAAGTTTTGTATTCCTACATCTCATTTAACTATACCAATAATGTTAATGGCAATATGGAGGGGCAAAATTTGTCTTTGTAACTTAAACTCTTTAATTCGATGTTTCCCTGAAGAGTTTCCATCGTGTTAGGGATGACATCTTCGAGTAAATTCTAATCTGTTTCAGGTTTTGATAAGATAATATTTAAATTATATTATTTATCTAGTTAGCATGAATTGCACTAGCAGAAAAAAATTATCTTCCATAAAATAATGCTCTATCCATTATAGTTTTAACACCATAGATCAACTTGTAGTAAATAAAGGTGCAAAAATCGACAGTTACATTGATAAAACAAATTTTATTGTAAAACTTTCATGTAACTCCAATATTTGCATCAATGGACTAACCTTTAGAACATTGGCTATATCCACAAAAAGCTCAACAAATAACGTCTAATTTAAAAATATAAAAAAATTATTTTGGTAGCATAATATTTTTAATTTAATTGCAAAAAGGGCTTAACTTGAGCAGTGTATTTGCAATTTAAACTAAACATGATTTAAATTTATCTTAACTATTTATTAATGAAGTTTTTAACATTAAATTACGATTTTTCTATATTATGATGGATAAGGAAAAGTATTAAAACTAAAATAAAGGAAAAATAAAATGAAACAAGTTATGAGTAATCAACTTAAATGATATACTAATATTGTTATTGTTGTTGGAATTCTACCATGTAAATGCATGTATCGTAACAACTAATATAATGATAAAGTAGAGTGTCGATCCCAGGAGGGATTGTTACTAAATTTGTTAAGTACTAAAATTAAAATGACTTGATCTTATTCAAGTAAAACATTAAAAATTATAAATTAATAATAATAATAATAATAATAAAAGAAGCAAATAATAACTAAGAAAAGCCTAAGATTACGATTTCCCTCAACACTTCATTCGAATAAAACCTTACTCTCTTAACTTGACTAATACTAATGAGTTGTTAACCTAGAGTTCTAATTTATTTATAAATATCTTCCGATGGTCTTATAAAAATCTCTTTTAATCAATTTACTATATTCCTATGTAAACTGAATTAAAAGAAATTCATTAAGCTTAGACTGTAATTTGGTTACATATGGCATGCTCATATATTTCTAACTAATATATAGATCAATTCATTCTAATAAATGAATATGAAACATTTGTCATTCAATCTAGGTCTGAGCACAAAATTCTCTTTTCCAAGTTCATTAAGGTTACCAAATCAATCTACTTGGTTATCAAGCAATTAGTAACATTAGGAACAAGATTGAACAAACAACTCAAATATTATTAAATCAAGAAAAGATAATTAAATAATCTAAACTACATGTTGAATTCTATTGCAACCCTAGAAAAATAAATTTGATTCATAATGAATAATAAAAATATAGAACAAAAGAGTTTTACCATTAACGAGCAAGGAGAAAAAGAAAACTAAGATTGACTAGATCTCTGATCTTTAAGTTTCTCGAAAATCTCTCTAGCTTTTTAAATATTATGATAGCTACTCTCCTCTTCAGAAAACTAGAGAAAACTAATGCTGTATAGTATCTAGGATATTTCTAAGTTTAATCCCAAAAGTCTTATTTATAAGCAAAACATTAAAGGTAAAAACTTGATCTCCAAGTAGCTTAAACATATTATTTTTGACAATGGCAAAACTTAATCACTTTACTTTGATTGAGTTCACTTTACTTTTTAATTAAGTTATTGTACTTTTGTTTACTCTTTTGGGTTTTGACGTGCAAAAACATGAAAAATATTTAAATAACTAAATAATTAAAATATAAGGTAAGCAAATAATACTAAATTAAAAACTCTTAAAAATAAATAAAATTTAAATAAAATAATACTATTATAAATAAAATTTAAATAAAAATTTTTAGGACTTAGCTAATTTAAAATGAGCAATGAGACTAAACAACTCTACTTTATGGAGTTATCAGTTATTAAAATAATATATAGATACTTATATCTTGACATTATGATTGTATGATTATTTACGGTAGATAAATAAAAAATATACATTCTTTTATTAAGATTATATAAAATTAAAATGACTTTAAAATTTTAAAAGTATAAAACTAAATAATAAGAAAAACTCGTGCGTGGCATAGCTTAAAAAACTAATTCTTCACTAATACCATGTGAGCTTTTGGTAAAATACTAAACTTTTAGTTCTAATTACAAGATTCAAACTCAGACAACCTCAACTATAAAAAATTAAAAATAAAAAGCTAATTCTTCTTAAAGTCAAAGCTTAATTCCAACCGAAATGAAACTCTTTTTGTTGTTGATTTTTAAATTCTAGAGTTCTAATCTTATTCCAAGGATGAGTTTCGGTTTAAAAAGACATGTTCTTCATTTTTTTTTTTTTTCGTTTTTCCATTTTCATTATTTTCTGATTTTTCCTTCTCTTCAATTTCCGAAATCCTAAGGACATACGGACACAAATGAGTGCCTGCACCTGGCACTTCTTCAATCTGGAATGAAAACATGCACCACCTTTCTAAATATATTCCAACCTTCTCTGCCCTCTCTATTTAACCTTCCAAGGGAAGTTATTCACAAAGGCAGCTACAATCCCTATATCCTAGCAATATTTTTATAAAAAATGTAACGCCTGATTGACTAGTTTAATTAATCGATCTTGCCCTTTCCCTAAAACTATTTATCCGTTTAAATTATACTTTTTACCTGAAGTCTGTGGGTCACTTTTCATAATCACTCCAACATAATCAATTCTTGATTCTCTAATGAGAATACTTTGATCAAAGTTTTTTTTTTAGTGATCAAATACTTGACAACTTGGGAGGAGAATTATTAATTCTCATGGGAGTCACAAAATCCAATT
Organism: Adansonia grandidieri; assembly: GCA_038382065.1. NCBI lineage: Eukaryota > Viridiplantae > Streptophyta > Magnoliopsida > Malvales > Malvaceae > Adansonia > Adansonia grandidieri. Next base: position 69,106 of record JBBYHK010293111.1, on the reverse strand, counting down.
ATTTTTGTACTTATTATCACTTTATATGGAGTCTGAGTTTCGAAATACAAATGTTATTGAATTAACAAATTTTCACTCTTAGTAAATAAAAAAAATGTTTCATCCCACTATGATTTTTTCGTTAAACTCAGGATTAAGGGAATAGAGTGATTTGTTACCTATAATATTTAATTAGAACACTCCCACAAATTTAAATCTTATTTGATCCATTTCAATTATGATTAGTATTACTGAATCGCAATTTCCTATTCAATCCAATAAACTGCGATCTTCAATACAATTATCACAGGTAAAATATGTAATTTTGTTTATATTTACGAACATTTATGATTACAAAAATTGTAATCAATGAATTTTAATGAATATTCAAATATAAATACGCAATAAAAGAAAAAATCAACTATCACAACTAAATAAGGGATTTTCACATATGAGATAAGAGAACGATAATAAAAACATCTTATCTATCTTGAATTTAGAAACATTGGAGACGAATACTATTTAAAATTTTTCAAAACATTTCAGAAATGTAATTTCAGAATATGATTGTTAAGAATAATTTTTTTGGTAAAACTTTTAAGGATATATTTTTATCTTTTAAAAATAATTATTAGTCGTCCTCAACTTCTTTATATTCTGTAGTATATATTTAATTTATCAAACTGAAAAAAATCATTTACTATTCCCTTAAATGGCACAATCCTAACAGAAACCACTTGGCAACTTAGGAAGGCGTAACTGGACGGGCAATACTTGATTAATTTTCTCCTCCACATGCAAGAGTATCCTATCTACATCGTACAGAAATCTTAGAATTTCCTCATTTCATTGATTCATCAAAGTCGGAATTGCCGATACGAAACAAAAAGAAAAGTTGGAATTGTTTACAACTACATATGCTTCAATGATAAAGATATCAGCTACCGGCTGAGAAAATAAAAATAAAGGATACCCAGTTGCAGCTATGTGAATTGTGACGTAGAGAAAGAAAAATGCACATTTCTAGTTTGTGGCAAAGATAAAGTGTAATACCTATTCTTTTATCGATCAGTTTAACATTAATATTAAGTTTTTTTTTTTTTTTCTTCTTTAAATGCTAGTATTTGTAGAGGATAAAAATAATATAACAAATTAATAGCTTTTCAGAATCAAAATAATTCATATAATAAATTTCCCTCTCAGACAAATATATTCGCATAATTTTTGCCTTAACCAGTCACAATCAGTAAAGTAGATAACCGACGAGTATTAAATATACAAGGATTGGTGAAACAGAAATTTTATAAAACTTATATAAGTAATGGCGTAGTTTTATTACTAAGAGTAGAAACATGCCCACTTGAGCCTATAAGGTTCTTTCGCTTCTGAAGTTTGAAAAGAGAAACCCACGAATTTGATATTGGTTATAGTTTTCAAATTTAATGCATTTTGAAACCCAAAAAATACTCGATTGTTGTCTATAATTTCAATCACCAAGTAAATGTTGCAGGCTCGATAAGACAAGGATGGTTCCAAATTAATTTTAAAAAAAATAAATAAAAAATTACTAATTGGGAAATTTTGGTGCAATTAAATTAAAGAGAATTATAAAGCATTTGAGTATTAAATTTGTGAGTATTAAACTTAATCATAGTGCACGTATTTCTTTACTTAAAGATTTAGATTCGAATTAAGTTTTTTTTTATTGTAAATGTATATTTGACAAAAAAAAATTGGAGAGAGAGAGAGAGCGCAATAAAGAAAACATAAAATTTTCAATGTGAAAATATCTATAGGATTTAAATTTGAGTTTCATTATATATGAATTTGATTTAAATTTATATTGAGCTCTTTTAAATTAAATATGAACTTTGTTATTTTATTCATTAGCTTGATGATTGCTCGTATTTATAAACAATTACTTGTATTATTTTTTAAAATATTTTTTAAAATTTTAAAATTAAACATATTTGTATAAATAATTGACTGGGTATATTCATGCGCACGTTCCTTTCGAAATCAAGAAGTGTGATAAATGTCACTTACTTTTGCAGGTTTGGAACTGATTTCCAGCTAAAATAAAGCAGCCACGACGAATTATAGTAGCATGTATGAATACTGTGGAACCATAAGTGCCAGGACATGACACTTAAACTGTCAGTCAAGGAAACAGTGAAATCTCCTTATAGCCCTCGGAATTTGAAAGCCTGCCTGATTGATTAGTCACAGTTGCCTAATTGGGCCATCCCAAAATATAATAATATTCAAATTGGAATTAGAAAGAATGTAGGCCCCCTAAAGTTGACAAAAATAAATGTAATCAGAAAAAGAAACATCGCATTAAAAAAAAAGATAGCTAAACGTCAGCTCGTATTATAGGGAGGAGGGGCGCCTTCTCACAAGGGGGTCCAGTCGCAGTGACTAGATCCAAAGGATTGTTTATATAAAAAAAAATACAAGTTTTTATAAAGTCGTAAAACAATGTACGGAGGTTAATGTCCACCCAATGTCGGAAGGTCAATGAAGTTGGTGACCTAATAGGAGCTTGGCAAAATCTTGGTGAACGGTGGCCATAACTATAATAGTCTTAAAATAACAAAAATTCTTGTTGGGTAAGTTTTAACTTATTCAAAAGACGTAATAATTTAAGCATTTTCTCGAAAAAAAAAGTACGGTAAAATAAAAATATCTATAAAGATACAAAGTATCTACACTCGAACAAAAAGACCTTATGGAGCTTCATTATTCATTGGAATTGGTTTTGAGCTTTTTCAAGTTTTATTCTGGTTTTATTTTGTTCTTTTTCCCTTTAGCATATTTAACTTATAGCGAACGGTGTTATTTATTTATTTATTATCTTTATTATCTCTTTGTAACGAGTTCTTTTCGAATGGATAAGAAAATGTTGCAAACTAGTAAAATATTATGTAATAAAGAGATGGCGGAGAGAAAGATTAGAGCAGACCTTGGAAGACAAGTGCGGCGGTAGATAGTGATGATAAAGGTTGTAAGTGGTTGAGGATGGCGAAGATTACAGTGGTTATAGGATTTCAAAGAAAAAGAAGTTGTAGAAAATTTTTTAAAGCTATAAGTTTGTCAAAAAAGGCTAAAAGATCTCAAATAAAACTTTGGAATCCTTATTTATAACCTCTCCAAGAGAAGTTACAAAAGTAGTGGGTTGAGATAGAAGTTACAAAAGTAGTGCGTTAAGATGATCGTGGGACCCTTAGAGATGTTTCGGTAACATAGAGTGAACATTGATTATATGACAGCACACTTGAGAATGTACTGCCTGTGCAATGAAAAAGAAGGGTAGCACTTGTATTCGAGGGAAAGATTAAGAAAAGCATTTCTTAATAGTTTCCATATATAAGCCTCCAAGCCATACTCTCCAAGACATCCCAATCGTAGAGAAAACCCAAGAATTCTGCCAACCTTTCAGAGTTGACTCCATGGTCTTTATTGCGTAGAACTTGCTATACCAGGTAACATTACTGGCAAAGAGCATTGTACCCAAGTAGCTCTGCCAAAGTATCTCTACCAAAATACCTGTGCCAAGGGACCTATGCCAAAATACATGTTTCAAAGTATGTCTACCAAAATACCTATGCAAAGTATCTGTACCAAATTACCTGTTTCAAGGTATCTGTGAGGTATTACTCACGAGATAGTACCTTTGAAGTATTATTCTATGATATTATCCACGAGGTATTCCTTCATAAGATATTACTCGTCAAATAATAGTTGTAGGATATTACTCTACAAGGTATTAACCACAGGGTAAAAATAAAATTTAGCAAGTTAAACAAAGGAACTTTCTAGCTTTTCCTTGTACAACTTTTGGCCTAGATATGAATGACATACCATAATATTTTTTTAATTAAAATTTTTTAAATGTGACTAAAAGTTCGAAAAAAAAATATGTCAGTTTAGCAAAGAATAGTGTAAACTCCTTATCCTACCAGCTTTTTTTTCCAAAATTTATCAACTATAAGTTGGCATGCATATATACAATTCGGCAGACACATGTGTGCGTATATATATATATATGCAACTCAGGTTTTAATACAATTTTTTAATTAATTAACTTTTCTTTTTTTTAAGTAACAATAAAAGAGTTATATTTACAAGAAGAAAACTTTTTTTTTTTAATTTTGATAAAATAAAAGCTAAGATAAATTTGTAGAGTTCAAGTTATACAAAGAGACTATAGATATCATCTATAAATACAAGAGCTATTTCATTTTTTTCCCCACAAATCTCAACATTTTTACTAGAGTGAAAATTTTCAATTCTCAACTTTCAAAAAAATTTTAAAAAAGTAAGTTCCCCTTTTTTATGATTTTTTTCTTATATTATTGTATTAGTAAGAAGTAGTCGCTACTACTTCAAAGCAAGCAGCAGGTGTTGCTGCTTTAAAGCAAGCAGCTCTGCTTGTCACGCAAGTAGCAGGTGCTGCTGCTTCAGTTTTCCTTTTTTTTTTTAAATAATAATTATTATTTGCTTATAAATAATACTAACAAGTATATATATATATATATATGAAGCTTGTAGTGGCTACTGTTACTTCAACACAAGTAGCAGCCACTGCCACCTAAAGTAGATTTCTTTTTTTATTTTAAATTTTTTTAAAGAGCCTTTTTTTTAATAAAAAGTGTATATATAATCATAAATTTTTTTTTTATTGATGCAATTATATAAGTTTATTCAACCTTTTTTATATAAAATAAAATAAATATGCATGATCACAAATTTTTTTTATTTCTTTTTATATTGATGTAATTATAAAAACTTACTCAAATTTTTTTTTTAGGAACTTTCATCCTTAACATGGTGAAGACAATGAACTGGCACAAGCCAAGTTATGGACAACCCTCCAGAGATGCCCATCCAATTCCAAAAAAGGAAAAAAGTTTGCTGGTAAAGCTTCCACCAAGAGGATCACACTTAGAGCAAGTAAGGATGGCATAATTCCCTCGATCCCTGAAAGTAGGGATGATCCAATCATCAAAGCTAGCAGGCTGATCGTTTTTGGGAATGCATGGATGAAAAGCAATAAGGTCAAATCCACCTACACTGGCTGGGTATAGGTTTCAAAACATTACCTTTAAAGCATCTAAAAGAGTATAAATCCCAGGTAATTCTGTGTTGAAGCTTCGATTTAAGCACGAACAGTTTCCACATTTGAGTACCAAGCTTGCCAATACCTTACCAGTTCAAGGTTGGGATGAATAGGTAAACAAAGTCTTACCAAAGCCTATTAATGCTACTATACTTAAAGAGGCTGGAGTATTTGATGCCGTACGAATTAGCTCCAACGTTCTCCAAGTAAGAAAAGATAAGAAATTGGATGTATGACGTGTTATTCTTGCTAGGTGGAGTACTTTCTCTCATACCTTGATTACGACTTAGGGTGAATTCACATTTACTCTGGAAGATGTTTGTGTCTTAGTTGAGCTTCCTTGTTATGGAAAGTATGACATCTCTTGCATCCAACTTACTTCAGAAGAGAAAAATATCTATAACTTTTTCCATAGCTTACTTCAAAGTCAAAGCAACAGTTCTAAGGTTGCATGATGTTCTAATTGGATAAGTCTTTTCTTTCATAAGTATAATTCTAAGAAAGATGAAGCTACATATCATACTTATCCATATCAAGAGTTCGAACTAGAAGGATTGTTGATTATGTGGTTGGCTCAACGTGTATTTTCAGGTTATCCAGACGATGGAATTTCTCCCACTTTGAGTCCTCTAGCTATCAAGATTGCTAAAGGATTGTGTTTTCCTCTTGGTCTATATTACCTAAGTTCCTTGTACAAGCATATAGACTTGTACCAATCCAAGACCATGGCTTCAGTCGGACGATATAGAGTCTTCACTTATGTGGATACTACTTTCATTCAGCTTTGTCTATGGGAAAGATTCAATTCTTGTGCTCTCGAGCTTGCTATATATAACTCACCAGGGACTTTTAACTCAACCGTTATTCAAAGGAGTGACTACAGGGCCTGGGCATGGCTTGCTCAATCATCAAAGAGATGTATTCTTGAAGTGATGGATATGGCAGATGAATTTAACCCCAGGTCATATGTTAAACCACTCAATGGGTATGGAAATTTTGCTTTTTATTATTACTTAACTAATTTTCTAAGTATACGGAAAATAAATTTTTGTCTCTAGGTAAAGAGTTATGCATTACCTTGCATGATTGAAAATTCTAGCTTAGCTATAGTTAAAGATTCATATTCAATAGAAATGTATCCTATATCTTAGGTAGCATGTCAATTCGGGTATGATCAAGGAGTTCCTCTTACACTTTTTATGCTCAATAAGACCTTTACCACTATTGTGTCTCAGTTCCATAAAGGCTTAATATGGGAGCTTCTAGTTAAAAGCCCAACTATTCCTGCCTTTGATAGAGTTGGCATGCATTCATCTAGTTAGATGGCTTCTTAAGTGTGTGCCTGGATAGGTGGAAAGCTTTTGTGAGGCCCTTACCCCACCTTAGAGCTAAACTTAGACCCTCTAACAGTACCACTAGAGACATATCCCTACGTTTGCTTGATAAACTAAAGCAAAAGACTTCTATAGCTATAGATATTGAAATAATGTTGATGATGATGAAGAAGATGATGATGATGCAACACTAATCCTTCAACAACGAAAAAAAAAACTATATTTCATCTCAAACATCTCAAGAAGTAAGATTGCCACCCATTTCTTAAAATATATATATACACTTCACTTTATCACTTTCTTACTTGTATTTCTTGTAGGATGTATCAAGTACCTTTGAAGCCAGTAATCTTCAAGTGAATGAGACAAGGGAACAGGCCAACGCTAATAGTGGTTGTGATAGTATAGAGTCGTATAATGATGTGCACCTTGACACATTAGGTAATTCTGACCAGCAATCGATGTGACTTTTTCTAGATCAAGGGATACCCAAAAGAGATATTATACTTCTGATATCACTGAGATGGATACTCTTCTTTCTTCACCATGCCAAAAAATAAATTGTATGGAGACTACTCAGAGTCAGGAAAGCCAACATACCAAGAACACCATTCAAGATGGCATAGGTGATGTTGAAGTTTCTGGTACTGCACCAGTTATTCCTCCTACTTCTTCCTCCCTAGTACTGGGAGCTAGAAGTTCTAGCCTAGCTCCTAGTACTTTTGGCACAATTTTTGAAATTGCTACTTTTACACAGGGTTCTATTTTTGGAGGAAATGCTTTTGGAACAACTGCTTTTGGACTAAATACTTTTGTTTCACCTTTCTCTCAGACTTTTGGAACCACTACCTCTTTTGGTACTTTCAAAGTAGATTTCCATGGTTTCCTTGTTGCCTCTGACACCAGAAGTATTTGGAAGGCATTTATCAAAAAGAGGGTAAGTTTTGGAGTATTTGCATCCTCCAATCCCAGAGATTTGTTTTAAGTGCACTAGAGTACTTGGGTGATGCTTTAATAATTGTTGATGCTCTATGGTAAGATATTTCTACAACAAAATTATGAGGGATGTTGACACTTATGGATGACGCCACCAAAGTTGGGTTTTAGACTAGAGTGTCTTACTTCTTGCATGTCCAAGGCCAGAGCTATTCTTAGCATGTAGTAGATGAAACCCAAGTAGATACCTACCTAGGTGAAGTTAACAGAAAGCTTACCTCACCTAAGCTCGAGTTAGAGACATATCAGCATGAATAGTTGGAGTTGCAAAATCAATTGGACACTATTCGTAATCTTCGTAGTTCTAGTTTGTCTCCATGGGACAACACAATAAAATAAACTTGTTTAATTTCAAAATTTTCTATTTATTTATTTATTTTTTTAAACTGAGTTGTATTGGACCTTTTCTATTTAATAATACATGGTAATCTTGTATAGCCGTGATAAACTTAAGTGAACATTATACACTTTTCTAATTTTTTTTTGCTAAAGTCGTATGGCCAAAGGGAACCATCTACTTTCATTAGGGAGATTAAATCTCAACCTTAAATGAAGTAAGCTATTCAACCTTTAAAAATAAGTTTTGAACATGCAGCCAAGATGAAACATCTACTTTCATTAGGGAAATTGAATTTTAACCTAACACAAAGTAAATTATTCAACCCTTCTAAATAAGAGACTGCGACCAAGATATGAGCGATTATAGCTGCAGTCAAAGGAAACTATCTACTTTCATTAAGGAGAATGTATGTCAACCTTAAATGAAGTAAATTATTCAACCCCTTTTTTTGAATAAATGACTTAGGCTAATGTATGAGCAATTAAAGCTACAGCCAAAGGGAACTATCTACTTTTATTAAGGAGATTGAATCTCAACCTAAAACAAAGTTGATTATTCAACCCTTTTTTTGAATATATGACTTAGGCCAATCTATGAGCTATTATAGTTGCAACCAAAGCTTAGCCATCACATTACAATCAAAATTTGAGCATAAACTTCTGGCTAGTTTGTAATTAATGTCATAGTCAATGTAAGCATTAAAGCTGTGCCATGACAAAGTTAATAGAATATAGCTAAAATGTAAGCGATAGAGCTACGACTGACATGGAATTCATTTTTTCTTTATACATGTCATTGTTCTTTATAAAAGAGCATAATAGTAAACTGGCAATAATAGATAAGTACTACATGACATTAACTTTGTATTCACAAAAAGTAAGCGTGAAGAATTAAAGATAAAGTTTAGAATTCATACATGGAATTTCTTAACATATTGAAAGTTAATAGGCCTAGTAATGACATTATTCTTTGGATTGATCAACTTGCAATAACCACTCTCATTCACTTGATGTACAATATAAGGTTATTCTTATTTTGGAGTAAACTTAGGAGCTAGGGTTCATTTTTTGATGTGCTTGGAAATCCTGTAAGCCTATAGAGCCACTGCAGTGCATCTCCCCATATCTTTGGATCTTCATGTACCATTCTGCTTAACACCTTGAGCAACATTTTATTAGTAGCCTCGGCTTGGCCATTACCTTTTTGGTAGTAAGGGTTTAACTTAACATGACCTACATCATACAAAGCTAACAATTCCTTTACATTACTATTAATGAAAGGCGTTTCATTATCAGACAAAATTCTCCATGATATTCTAAACTGGCAGATAATATTCTCTTTGGTCAAATTAGCTACTATAAGACCTGTTGCTTTCTTTAAGGGGATAGCCTTTACCTATTTCATAAAATATTCTGTTACTGCCAATATCCAAGTATAGCCCTTTAGAATAAAGGTTAATAGGCCCAATCAGATTAAATGCCCAAGTATGGAAAGGCCAAGGAGTGGTAATGTTGTGGAGTTCTACTACTGAGCATGTATGACATTACTATAGATCTAGCATGGATAACACTTCCTTGCATGATGCGTAGCATCAGCCTCCATTGTTGGCCAATAATACCCTAAGCCTAAGAGTTTTTGATACAATTTCCTGCCCCCTTCATGCTCTCCACTACTCCCACCTAGCAATGAGCTCACTTCAGTTGGAAAGACATATTTTAGAGATTTCCCAAAAAATGAAACTCGAAACAGGCCATTCCTATTTAGAAAGAAACGTTGAGCTCTCCACTTGAGTTATCTGGCATTTTGCTGATTAGCTGGAAGAAATCCATTTCTAAGATATTCAATATAAGGCCAACTCCAATCTCTAGTGCTTCTAACAAAATGACATTCATGTACAGAACATCTCTTACAAGACTTTTGCAGTTGCAAAACATCCTTAGCCATGGCCAAAAGTAGCTTGCTGTTTGTAGTAAACAACATAATGATGAGCCTTCTTCCCCATACCACTATTCATAGCTGCTTCCAACCTTTCTTTTGCCTCACTTTTGCAAATGCACCTTACTAATACTCCACTAACATCTTTATGATACAATACACCATGAATTAAAATAAAATGCTTTAAACTTGGAATACTAGAAAGAGTAGGCTCAAGCAATTTATTGATGATAGGTACTGGTTGATCTTCATTATCATTATAGTCTAGGGGCTGAAGTAACTCACTAGCTAGGCAACGTAAATTTCTTTTAACCACTGACATAGCGATGATCTGTTTTTCTTTCAGAATATGAATTTTGGCAGCTAAGGTAGCAAGTGCATCAACATACCTATTTGTGGCTCTCGGACTATGTTCACATCTAATACTATGAAACTTCTTCCACAAAGCTTGCATAAGAGTTCTATAAGAAGCTAGTATAGTTTCCTTCAAAGTTAGCTTGCGTGATAATGAGATTAGAATCTCCATAGATGTATCGGTTATCATCATAATAATAGTTGCTGACAGCAACCCCAAAATAAGTGCTTTACATTTTGGTTGATTATTGGTGCAGGGAAAATAGAACTTAAATGCCAAGGAGATTGGTTCTCTACCCAATTTTTGGGAGTTTAACTCTAGATCCAAAATTAAAGAGCTCTATTCTCTACTTGACTTATCATCTTAGGAGATGTCACTTCTACTAGAAAAAGAAAAGGTTAACTCAAAACTCTCCATCAAGGAATTGATTACTTTACTATAAGGTATCAAAACTATGCCAGCACCTCCTCTACCACTTGTTAAAGAGCCATTAAAATACAAACTTTATTCCCTTTTTTTACATCCACAAACCGTACTTCTTCATGCAATTTGCCAAGAGAATTTGGTATAACCTCATCATGTTGAGATGGAAAATAAGCTAGTAAATCTGGTAATGCTTCAGACTTTATGTCCTTTGGTTATGAAATTGATATATCAAACTCGCTTAGCAAAAAAAGCCACTTTGCAATCCTCTCTGATAGAGCTAACTTTTAGAGTAAATACTTAATAGGATCAGACTTAGTCGCCACAACGAGTTTATAAGCTAGGAAGTAATGACAAAGTTTTCGAGTAGCAAACACCAAAGTGAGAATATTTCTCCATTGGTGGATAATTTAACTTTACCATACAAGCTTCTACTCAAGTAGTACATAAGTCGCTGTTGGCCATCAACTTTTTGTACTAATAAAGCACTTACAGAGTTGGGAGTAGAAGTAAGCTACAACATCATTGATCCTTGATTGGCATTGTTATTATTAGAGAACTCAAGATCTGCTTAATCTTCTTAAAAGCTTTCTGTTGTTATTCACCCTACATAAAAGGAACTCCCTTTTTTAAACAAGCTCTAGAAGAGTGTGATTATTTCCCTCAAAATTAGAACAAACCTCTTGATGTATGAAACTTTTCCCAAAAGACTTTTAAGTTGCTTCTGATTTACTAAAAGAGGCATAGATTGAATAACTTATACTTTTGTTGGGTCAACATCTATACTTTTTCTATGCACCATAAAACCAAGAACTTTCTAACAATGACACCAAAAGCACACTTCAAAAGGATTCATACAAAGCTTGTACTTTCTACACCAATCAAACACCCTTCTCAAATCTTTTAAGTAATTAGAGGCTTTCTTGGACTTCACCACAATGTCATCCATAAATCTTCCATGCAATCATGCATCATATCATGAAAGATCACTGTCATAGCATGTTGGTAAGTTACCCCCGCATTCTTTAATCCAAATGGCATAACGGTGTAATAAAAGTTGCCGAATAGAGTTTTGAAGGCTGTCTGCTTTGCATCACTTAGAGCCATTTAATCTGATTATATCTCCTAAACCCATCCATAAATGAGAACATTTCATGACCAACAGTAGCATCAACCAAGTGTCAATATTTAGGAATGAAAAATCATCTTTAGGACACGACTTGTTTAGATCTTTAAAATCAACACACACCCTAATTGTCTCATTCTTCTTCTTTACTGGCACAACATTCTTTAGCCAAGTAAGATAACATATAGGTTTAATGAAACCTACCTTAAGTAACTTATTTATCTCCTCCTTAATCAGACTCTCCACTTCATGCCAGAACACCCTGGCTTATTGCTTAACAGGTTTACTCCCATGAGAGATATGGAATTCATGAGTAATAAGGCTTTCATCCAACCCTAACATTTTTTCATAAGTCCAAGCAAACGTATCTCTATACTCTTATAAAAGCTGAACTAATGAAGTCTTTTGTTTTTTTGAAAGACTCTTACTTAAGAAGAGAGGCCTTACTGGTTGCCCTTCCTTTGTCATATTGATCTTTTTTAACTCATCACTTTAGGGTTTTAGCTGATCCTGTAACTATTGTGGTGCTTGAACTACCTCTCGTATCTTCTCACATATGGATTGCACTTAGGAATAAAAAGGTCATTGATCAGATGATTCCTATGGTATGGAGCCAAAAGAAGGTTTTTTTCCTAACTTCATGCCCCATCGTAAGTAATACATTATCTTTCCATCGTCATGGGTGTATAAGCTAATTCTACTAACTTGTACTCTTTCTTTTACTTTCTTATCTACACTCATATTCCCATGCTTTCTTTTTCCTCCCTGGTGGTTTTTTTTCTCGTTACCTTCTTCATCTTTTTTCCCTACATACTTTTCCTATTTTAGAAGTGAAACCCTAATAGGTCTAGTAATAGTAGTCTCTCCCTCTTTTGCTATATCTTTAAAGAACGATGTCTTTGTGCAATTCACCTTATTTTATTCAAAAGATGCCTTAATGGCAGGAATGAAAATTTTTTTCTTTTTTTAATAACCTTTGATACACCGATGACATGAAAAGGGGATGATATTATGAGTGTGTAGAACCTTCTTCCCTATAAGGGCATGGTAGGCCACATCTGCATCAATCACAAGAAAGCAGGTTTGGTCTTGAACATACATCATTGTAAAATTCATTATTACCTGCCCCAAAGTTTTAATCTCCTTGTTATCAATGAAATAATGGTTATGGGATGTCGCAAGTTATTGATATCTATATTCATTACCTTTAAAGTAGAGAAAGGCATAAGATTCATGATAACCCATCATCAATAAAGGTTCATTTAATAGGATAACCATTTATACTACTCTTCACATAAATAGGCTTATTATGGTAGGGGTATGGCATGCACATGTCCGCCTCTGTAAACGCTATTGCATTTTCATATCCAAAAGATATTTTTTCCATAGGCTTTCTTTTACACTCTCCACACCATCCACCAGTAATCTTTACTAGTGACAAAGTTGCTTCTCTTATGGATTCCTCTAAAAATCTCAACTGATCAAAGAAATGTCTAAAGTTTAGTGCTTTCATAAGGGAGTTTGCAGTAGAGAAAGTAATTATTTCAATAACTTGTACATCTTCAGACTGAACATTTGGAGGAGTGGAGTCATCATTCGGTGTATGACTAATAGTGTTCATATGCCTTCTTACATTCTGATGAGCTGGTAAAGGATAATTCTGAACTTTATCATTCCAATGACAATCTCCCTAGCTTGTACCCTTTGATGAAATTTTTTACAAAGGATTTTACATTCTGCAGTCAGATGACCTACCCTTCTATGAAAATCATAATACCTTGGGCTAACTTTCTCTTCAGCTATTGAGGGTTTTGGCACATAAGGCATGTTTATGTTACCATCATTAATCCACTCTTAAGAAGAGCTTTCACTCTATCCACTGAAAGTGGGGATAGAGGTGGTAGGTCATCCCCATTATCTTGCCTCCTTTTGAGGCCATTCTTTTTGGGATATATGTTAGGAGAGATGGACCTCTTCTTTCCCTTGTGCCTCTTCCAATGGCATTAACTGTAGGAGTACTTCTTTTTAAGAACCTATTGCTTCCTCTTTGTCTCATTACAATATTATTGGTTCTTTTGGCAGCCTTCACAAGCGTAGTAAAGGTTGGCAGTAGTAAGTTCTCCAAATACACCTTATAGTCATCAAACATCCCCTATATACACACCTTCACTAACTTTTTCTCATCACGAATCTTAGATGTCCAACATCTTTTCCCTAAAGCATTGGATGAAATCCATAAGATCTTCTCTTAACTTCTGATGCTTTCTCCCTAAATCAATCAACAATGACCTTCTCGTAGGTAAAAAAAAACTTTCATCAAATATTATACACATTTGGCTCCATGACTCCACAAAACTAGGAGCAAGGTTGACATACCAAGTGTACGCCTCATCTGTTAGAAAATTCTTTTAACTTTAAGTTATCATCTAATCCAGCAACCCACAATGTCTCCATAAACTTCATCACATGCTCACAGGCATCACCGAACTTTCCATTAAACTGCTTAAACTTAGGACTAGTGTAGTCCTTTTGGTATGGTTTAGTAGCTACCCTAACAGGGTATAGAAGCTTAAGATTAAACTCAAAAAAACTAAGGTTGGTGCTCTTCTGATCAAGTAACCTCTCGAGCTCCTCATTTGTAACAAAGGTTTAAGCTTTAATAGTTTATGCCACCAATGTGGAAGTTCTAGCTTGGGTGTTTATCATGCCTTGGTTTTTAGCTTAGGTGTTGGTGGTTAAGGTGTGAGTGGTAGTGTTGTTTAGGGCAAAGGTTCTAGGGAGTATAGGGTTAAAGACATTAAATGTGTTCTTTTTATTACCATTTGTGATGAGAGTAACTCCACTAAAGTTGTTTCCATTTTCGTTTAGTCATAGGCTAGACATGTGAGCTGTAAAGTTTGAGAAAGATGTAAACTAGGAAATTGTCTCCATCATCTTTTTGCTATTCTCATCAAGCATTTGCATTCTTTCTTTGTTGGCTTTCATCATCTTCATCAAATCTTGGATGTAAGATAGGAATACTGCATTTTGGTTTTCGGTAGAATCCTCCATAATTTTTGGTGAAACAAAGTTAAAAGGTTTTACTTAATGCAATCAATCCTCCCCAGTGAAGCTGCCAAAATGTAATAGGTTCTTTTTAAATGGATGAGGAAACATTGCAAACCAGTACAACAGGATGTAATAAAGAGATGGTAGAGTGAAAGATTGCAATAAACCTTGGAAGACAAGTATGGTGGCAGGTAATGATGATAAAGGTTGTAAGTGGCTGAGGATGGTGAAGGTTACAGTGAATATAGGATTTTAGAGAAAATGAAGTTGTAAAGAATTCTTTAAAGCTGTAAGTTTGCCCACAAAATCCCAAATGAAACTTGGAATCCCTATTTATAGCCTTTTCAAGAGAAGTTACAAAAGTAATGGGTTAAGATGAAAGTTACAGATAGAAGTTATAAAAGTAATAGGTTGAGATAGAAGTTAAAAAAGTAGTGGGTTAAGGTGATCGTGGGGAGTTACTCCCTCAGAGATGCTTTGGTAACATGGAGTGGACATTAGTCATATGACAGCACACTTGAGAATGTACTGCCTATGCAATGAGAAAAAAAAGGTAGCACTTGTATTCCAAAGAAAGGTTAAGAAAAGCACTTCTTAACAGTTTTCATATTTGAGCCTCCAAGCCATACTCTCCAAGACATCCCAATCATGGAGAAAACCTAAGAATCCTACCACCCTTCCAGGGTTAACTCCATGGTTTTTATTACGTAGAACTTGCTGTGCCAGGTAATGCTACTGCCAAAGAACATTGTACCAAAGTACCTCTACCAAAATACATATGCCAAGGGACCTATGCCAAAATGCTTGTTCCAAAATACCTCTACCAAAATACCTGTGCCAAGATATCTGTGCCAAAGTACTTGTTCCAAAGTATTTTTGCTAGAGTATTTGTGCCAAGGTACCTATGCCAAAGTACCTGTTCCCATATACCTGTATCATATGTTATTGACCGAAAATATATATCTGCACTCTTAATTTAAAGGCATATGAACTAAAATACTTAAAGGTGGAGTATATAGATTAAATTCCAGTTTACTTATAGTTTATGGACTTGAGAGATCCTTTCACCTTCTAAACATCATTATGTAAAGAAGAAAAGAAAAATAAAACCAGAAAACCTATGCCAATGCTAATCTACCCTCAATCTCAAAATCTTAGTTAAATTCCAGTTTACTTATAGTTTATGGACTTGAGAGATCCTTTCACCTTCTAAACATCATTATGTAAAGAAGAAA